>SMSR01015839.1:47362-65999 GCA_019453355.1 Ceratina japonica | reverse complement strand
ACTAAGCATACAGATGAATTTTTCTTTAAAGTTTAGCAATCATTAATTATTATAATTAATTAAATATCTTAATTAATTATAATAATTAATTATCCAAACATGTTTCAAGATTACTATTCGAATATAGTAATTTTGACTTAAATATACAATAAATATTGCTAGAATTTTGTGGCTTCGTTTTTCTCAGTGTAGTTCTCCATGGACTCTCTAATTAATTGAGTGTGTAAAATAAAGTGTTCAAAATCATAGTTCGATCACAGTAAGCAAGAAATCATTGCCACAAGGTTACTATAACGTTTTCCAATAACATGATAATATTATAAAATATGTAGTTTTTAATGTTGCGTGCTACTTCATTATGAAGTAATATTATTAAGTAATATTTTAAAAATATTTATAAAACACCATGTCGTGACGTTTATATAATTTACAGAAAATCAATATTTTAAAATGTTGATGTAACATTTCTTGTTTACTGGGTTGGTCCAAAATCGTTTGAGATACCTGTATACTTATGGTAATTAGTAATAAAAAATTTCAGTTCAAGAAAGCGGTGATAAATTTTTTCAAAAAGTTCATATCGAATCATAATCATCGTTCATAAGCTTTGAGGAATGTCATTAACACTAGAACTACTAAACTTCTTTTTATGCACGCGTTTCTCCATTTAAAACCAGTCCTTTTGACTGGTTTGGTAAATCCAGTGTTGATTAAAATATAATAAAAAAAATTACATATATTCATCGATCAGAGGACGAAAACGTGGCACCTCTACTGTTACCATGGCAACGAATACTGATATAATATAGAATATCTGAGATATAAATATATACATGACACGTATAGTATAGTTTACATATAGTTTACATACTTCTGGGATTAAGTGTCGAGTGTTGGATATATAGCCAATATGTTCTGGAGGTATATAAAAACGTCTGGAAATTTTTGAAACGTTAACAAAACATAGGTTTTACTATATTAAAGCAATTATCAATGATTGGGTTCGATTCACTCCATCGTTTAAAAATTATAGCAATTTAAAGTTTACACATTTCAACATTCTTATGGAGAATTCATAAAATTCCACTTGAAATCCTATTTAAAAAACGTTAACAAAACATAGTTTTTACTACATTAAAGCAATTATCAATGATTGGGTTCGATTCACTTCATCGTTTAAAAATTATAGCAATTTAAAGTTTACACATTTTAACATTCTTATGGAGAATTCATAAAATTCCACTTCAAATCCTACTTAAAAAACGTTAACAAAACATAGTTTTTACTATATTAAAGCAATTATCAATGATTGGGTTCGATTCACTTCATCGTTTAAAAATTATAGCAACTCAAAGTTTACATATTTTAACATTCTTATGGAGAATTCATAAAATTCCACTTCAAGTCCTACTTAAAAAACGTTAACAAAACATAGTTTTTACTATATTAAAGCAATTATCAATGATTGGGTTCGATTCACTTCATCGTTTAAAAATTATAGCAACTCAAAGTTTACATATTTTAACATTCTTATGGAGAATTCATAAAATTCCACTTCAAGTCCTACTTAAAAAACGTTAACAAAACATAGTTTTTACTATATTAAAGCAATTATCAATGATTGGGTTCGATTCACTTCATCGTTTAAAAATTATAGCAATTTAAAGTTTACATATTTTAACATTCTTATGGAGAATTCATAAAATTCCACTTCAAGTCCTACTTAAAAAACGTTAACAAAACATAGTTTTTACTATATTAAAGCAATTATCAATGATTGGGTTCGATTCACTTCATCGTTTAAAAATTATAGCAACTCAAAGTTTACATATTTTAACATTCTTATGGAGAATTCATAAAATTCCACTTCAAGTCCTACTTAAAAAACGTTAACAAAACATAGTTTTTACTATATTAAAGCAATTATCAATGATTGGGTTCGATTCACTTCATCGTTTAAAAATTATAGCAACTCAAAGTTTACATATTTTAACATTCTTATGGAGAATTCATAAAATTCCACTTCAAATCTTATTTAAAAAAGGTTAACAAAACAGTTTTTACTATATTAAAGCAGTTATCAAAGTTTGGGTTCGATTCACTTCATCGTTTAAAAATTATAGCAATTTAAAGTTTGCATATTTCAACACGTCTTCTCATGGAGAATTCATAAGATTCAAATCCTATTCAAACCTTGAAAAAACGTTGGCAGAAACTCCAATTTTTTCTATATATAGTAAAAACTATGTAATTAATTAATACACAAAATTTATTAATGTTCGCTGAATAGTTAAAGAGATAAAAATTATAAACTAGTGCAAATTGTCAGATTTAATACGTCGCCATCTGATTAGTATATTATAAATATTGCTTTCTGAAGTATTTTTGATTTATTTAGATTTTTTTTAACTTTTTATTATGTAATTTTCTACACTGTTAGAAATGTTTAATTAAATTTAATAAAAAATATATGAATATTGCTTCATGTATTTTATCAAATATTCATTGCGTAACACTAATTTTCATGAACACTACATTAAATTTTCTTCAAAATTCAATCAATCTTCTTTACAGTTCATTAAATTTTCTTAAAAATTCATTACATTTATAGTAAATTTGCATTGATATGTGTTTAATGTATGAGAAACTTAAATTTAATGTATTATTTTTCATGAAAAGTGCCTTAAATTTAATGATATTTTTAACAGTGTATATTTAACATCACCAATTTATTTTCTTCAAGTTGAAATCAGACAGTCATTCACAAAAGTAACTTAGAATTTCTTCTAATATTTATTTATTTATTTATTTATTTCACGGGTCAATTGGCCCTTTACAATTGCAGTGACAATAAAAGAGCAGTTAAAAAAAAGAAAAAGAAAGAAAAAAAATTAAAGATTTACATTAATATTAAGAAAACTTGATTAAAAAGCCAGCATAAGAAGTAATTCACTAATTAAACAAAAGCTTTCGAAATTAATCTATATTTTTCATACAAAATATACATAATAAATAGCCTTCATTGAGGAATTTCGAGTTTTATGTAATACTTTTGTCTCCGAATGTACCTCCAGAACATCCTTAACATTTTATTCAATGCACCTTGGGGCTTGCACGTTGCGAAAAGTTCTCCTGCCCCGGGAAACAGTTATTACCAATCCGCGGTATTCGGAAACAAGTCTGAATTTATTGTCCGCGCGTGTCATGACCATGTTTCCGGGTTCTGGTATATTTAGTAATCATCTCCATGCGGAACGATGTCGCGTATTCTGAGAAACTGTGGAAATGATCACAGCTTTTTCACCGGCATCATTGAGTGATATATAGTTTCCGATTATTCGTGAGTTGTTGCAGAAGGTGAGGAGAGCGCAAGTTGCATAAATAATGAACCATCCTCGGAGCGATTCCGTCTTCGTTCGTATTCTTATACGTGTTAGCTCTTGATCGAAGTCACGTGGCGCGTAACGCGTCGAATTATAAAAGCAAATAATCACGGCTTGGAGTTAAGCGTTCTAATCTTCTCATAAATAGAAAAATTTGCTGATATAGTATATAACGAGTTATCTAACATAATTATTGCTATTGAATCGGTTTTACGAACAGAAATTATACAGTTGATAAATAAGTAACTGCACGTGTAGTTGGATCACGTGCAAACGTAGTTGTCACATACAAGAAACGTCCTATGCAATTCCGTTCTAACTTTACTCGTTAAGAAGTATGAGGCAATGGACGAAATAATTAACACTACAACTACTGACTTTTTTTATATATGTATTTCTGCATTTAAAATCAGTCATTTTGACTCGTTCAGTAGTTCTAATGTTAATTAATTGATTATTCCTAAAGTATCAGAGACAGCAAAAATTTTATACGACCTTTCTTGTAGGTAATAGCAATACCTACAACTTTTATTTGAACCATTTCTCGAAATTTTGAGAAAAAAGAATTTTTATTTTTCCGAGATTTTTCCAGATTTTACGAAATTTCAGTTTTTTGCCAATAACTTCTTATCTGTTATCGCTAGAAGAAAATGTTTGAAACAAAAGTTGTAGGGATTATCAAAGGTTACAACTTTTGTAGGAAACATATTTTTCCACGGTCAATAGTTAACGAGTATTTTGCGATAAACTGTTTTCTCGTTTTTTGTCAAATACTCGTTAACTATTGACGATAGAGAAAAATGTTTCATACAAAAGTTGTAGCTCTGGTCATCAGATAGAAATAAGGTCGTATACAATTCTCTCGTAGGTCCAACGATTTAGGCGTAATCGACGACAAACGAAATTTTACCTCAGAAGTTGGCTGATCTGACGATGGGAATGTCGTATTTTGTCAGTGGCAATAAAATGCTAATCAATCATGCTTAACTCGTCAAACACTAAAAGTAGAAGCAAAGTACATTCCTTTCTTGTACAAATAAAGACGTGACTCACTGAATTGTTCAATAGTTCCGTACACTACTATGTCAGCAAATGTATTCGTGTTAAAAATATTGTATCTGATAAACTTGTTAATTGAAGACCGACTGAAATCGTATGCGTCATTAATGAACAACCGACAACCGTCCAAGGCCAGGCGGCAGTTAGGAATCCTTCCTGTTTCATGTTATTCGTAAAAATTAAGAAGTCTATTAAATCGAAACACAGATCGTAAATATTATTTTACAACTAGAAATGTCGTCGCCTATGGAAATTTTATTGCCAACGAGATAGCAAACGGTGTGGATTAACGGGAAACATACTGTAATGTTGCGAGTCGAGGTCGGAATAATTAAATTCTACGGATCACCGATCAAGCCAGCATCAACAGAAACCTAGCGGATTAATTTAACTTATTGATGTTATGGTCTCATTTACTAATTACAGTCCTCTAAGATCGAGTAAATGTTTAACGTGGGACCTCGATTATTGATATGTTAGTAACTGCACTGTTAAAAATTGTTGATTAGATTTGATGAAGAAATGCATGAAGCAATGTATCTTTTTATTAAGTTTAATGAAAAATTTTATAAAATATTCATTGCGGAACACTAATTTCCATGAACGGTACGTTAAATTTCCTTCAAAATTTATTAAATTTCCTCAAAGTCCATTAAATTTTTTTGAAAATTCGCTAATTTTATGGTAAATTTGTATTAATATGTGTTTCATATACGAAAAACTTAAATTTAATGTATTAGTTTTCATGAAAAGTGCATTAAATTTAATGATATTTTTAGCAGTGTATGTGTGTCGTAGTGTATACGGATACATGTTTTAACTTTACGCTTTACGCCTTTGTGACGCTAAAATAAGAGTTATTTCAAGTCAATTATGAAAGTATAGACTTTAAACTTTTGCGGGTGAGCCATATTATAGTGGAATTATGTATATTGTATATATTCTGTAAAGTTATCAAAGCTTGTCATCGAGAGAATATTTTGGCAGTTAGTTTGTGAAGTCAGTTTTGTTTACAATGCAGCAAGGAGTGCATTAAATTACGTTTTATTCATTATGTAATGCACATTCCACTATAATATGACTCATCCGCAAAAATTTAAGGTAGTTCTCCACAAACTCAAAGTAATGGATTATCAAAAAAATATATTTGAATCTTGAAATAACAAAAAATATTATAGAATTTTTTACAACTCCGATTAACGAATTCATTTTCGAGAAAAAGATACTTAAAGTTGCTTCGTGTTACACGCTGTATTATTGTATGTAGCGCACTATTATGTGTAATATTATTAACACATTACTGTACAAAAACACTGTAGATGTTAATGCAAAATTGAGGTCTAAAAGTTGTAGATTTCTACTTTCTAATTATTGGATGAAAATGAGGGGTAGCTGAATTAATTTAAAAGATATTTAATGTTCAAGGAAGAAAAAACTATGATTTTTTCTTGTTTATCATATTAATGACTATGTGTGTCATTGCTACACGCAAGCAACATAACACTATTTTAATATTGTTACGTTTATACTCCCAGTAAGCAAGAAATCATTGCCACAAGGTTACTATAACGTTTTTCAATAACATGATAATATTATAAAGTATGTAGTTTTTAATGTTGCGTGCAACTTCATTATGAAGTAATATTGTAAAAATATTTATAAAACATTATGTCGTGACGTTTATATAATTTATATAAAATCAATATTTCAAAAGGTTGATCTAACGTTTCTTGTTTACTGGGATAATATCAACTAAAATAATATTACAATTCATAAATAGATTTAATAAACATAAGTCTGTACTAACCGAACAATGATTTTGAACACTTTATTTTGTACTCTCAATTAATTAGAGTCCGTGAAGAACTACACTGAGAAAAACGAAGCCACAAAATTTTAACAATATTTATTGTATATTTAGGTCAAAATTACTATATTTGAATAGTAATCTTGAAACATGTTTGCATTTAATTAATGATTGCTAAACTTTAAGGAAAAATTCGTCTGTATGCTTAGTATAATTTTTACTTATTGAACTCAAAGGAAATTACCGAATTATATAATGAAATCTTTACTCTATATATGAAATAATATACATCGTGTGTAGTAATATAAAGTAAAGTAATATAAGGGAAATTTAGAAACTGAATATTAGAAATTACTAACCAGGGATCGTAAAAATTAGAAACTGTGGATAGTAATTATTATTACTGTGTATAAGTTACTATATAGATTTGTAATAAATACAGAAGGAACATATTTATTACTCAAAGAAAGTATTTGTTTGGTATTATATTTCAATGTTTGATAATTGTCAATTGAGAAAAACGAAGGCACAAAATTCTAGCAATATTTATTGTATATTTAAATCAAAATTACTATATTTGAATAGTAATCTTGAAACATGTTTAGATAAGTAATTCATATAATTAATTATCATAATTAACTCATCCACTTAAGATAATTAATTAATTACATATTAATTACTGATTGCTAAACTTTAAAAAAAAATTCATCTGTATGCTTAGTATAATTTTTACTTATTGAACTCAAACGAAATTACCGAATTATATACCAAAATCTTTAATCTATATATGAAACCCAGTAAACAAGAAATGTTAGATCAACATTTTAAAATATTGATTTTATGTAAATTATATAAACGTTACGACATAATGTTTTATAAATATTTTCAAAATATTACTTAATAATATTACTTCATAATGAAGTTCCACGCAACATTAAAAACTACATACTTTATAATATTATCATATTATTGAAAAACGTTATAGTAACCTTGTGGCAATGATTTCTTGCTTACTGGGAATACTATAAATCGCGTGTAGTAATTTAAAGTAAAGTAATATAAAGAAAATGTAGAAACTGAATATTAGAAATTACTAACCAGGAATAGTAAAAATTAGTAACTGTGGATACTAATTATTATTACTGTGTGAACGTATGATAATCGATTATTTATTACTCAATGAAAGTATTTGTTTGCTACTATATTTCAATTTTTGCTAATCGTCAGACCTTCGTTTTCTCACTGTACCTTAAGGTCTGTACTTTCGTCATTGACTTGAAATAACTCTTATTCTAGCGTCATAAAGACGTAAAGCGTAAAATAAAACATGTATGCGTATAAACAAGACACACATAGTTACTAACACATCAGTAACCGCGGTCCCAGCTTAAGAATCTACAAGTCTTACGAAAGGATGATTAGCAAATGTATAAATTAATGCATTCACGCGTTTCCTATCGCTCCATTAAGTCTGCATTAATTCTGTGTTCGCGGGCTATAGGTCACTCATTGTACATTTTATTTTCGCCTTTAAACGCAGATCCTCACGTCAAGCGCACGTGTCTTCGTGCTCGCGAACTTGAATCGAAAATCTCGAATGGCCACGCTCGACTTTTCTTCCGAGAACGCGTTGCATCAGCGATTGCAAAATCGGCCGGACACGTCGTACATTTTTCCGACTCTTCGCCACGTCCCATCGATATAGTTTTTCTACAATTCGGACTCTGCGATTGGCTTAGAGACGTGGGAGACAAACACGAGTAGCAGTAGTAGAGGAACACTCGACGATTGCGCAACCCGGCGACCTTAGAATTGATGTAACTCAATTTTTGATCCGCCGTTTGTGTCGGCCTTACGTAAACCGACACAAGATGTAATTTGTTGGGAAAAAGAAAACCGACACGCGTAAAATCTTTCCCGATAACAATGACTCGAGCAAAACGCGCGAGCCGGAGCGAAAGATAAAAAAACAGATCGAGTGGGAAGAAAAAAAAAAGAATGACAGCCGTCATAACGCGTTCTAATTACGGGGAGGCGAGTACATTTTCTGCGGAATCATCGATCGGAAATTGGTTCGGTCGCCTTCAGTTGACATCGTGTCACGGTACAAAAGAAACGTCGTCGGGGACTCGCGTTTTTCGAGCAATAAATCGCAATGCTTGTAAACTGTAATTACTTGTGGTATAATCGAGACACGTTCAGCTATTTACCGTAATTCTATTCTTTTTCACGCGCGATTTACAAGCGACTCGTAAAAAGGAGCAACGTGACTAACGGACTACTAATAACGTCTGCGATATGAATATCAAATGTCCGCTGATCGAGGGGAGCGTTTGTCGGAAGAAACTACGGACATCTGACGTGAGGTGAAACAGTTACTAACGTGTAAGCGCAGTTCTTACGACCGTGTCGTAGTCGTACACGAAATCTTCGGTCTAACGTGTGGAAACATCTCTTTCAACCTTTTTAGAATCGCAACTCTTATTATCTGGCTGTCAAAACGCTGGACACGCGATACAACGAGCGGCGAATAAATAACAGCGCGGCCGATAGCAATTCAGCGAATCCGTCACGAGATTGATGTTAACTGTCACGAAACAGCCATAAATGATAAGCGGGACATTAATAAATTCTACTTATGTCCGCCTCGACGTGCCTCACCAGCCGAGATTAAAAATTGATGTAAACGCGTGTCGCAATTTAGCGGAACTAACGATAGAGACACATTTTTAAGCGCGCGTCGATAACATTTTTCGCGGCTCGCCGGGAGAATGTTTATAAATAGACCGCGAATTTCGCTGCGTGTCCTCACGAAATTCACGTCACTTGCCTTGCGCAAAACTCCGTGACGATAAATCACGCGACGGTAATTGCAATATTTTTGTTCCGCAGGTGTAACAATCGGGCAGGAGCACGTGAGGCGTCTTATCGTCGCGCGTCCGACCTTCGTACCGAGGGAACCAGACGGGGGAAGTAGGCAAGGTCGAGCAAAAAAACCGCTAGAACCTCGTCGTCCGGAAAAATAGTTCGGGGCAAAGTTGCGCGCAGATTATCAGCAGCGCTTAACCGCAAAAGTCTAGCGTCGATCCGACGCGGAGCGGGAAACCGAAAATGGATAACAGCTGAGGAAGGTGGGAGTCCCGTTTGGAAGGAGACGCGAGATTCTCTCGCCAGAAGAGAGGCCGAATTCAGAAACTGTATCGGTTCGCAGAGAGAAGGATACGCGAGTTTAGCGAGGGACACGGTTGAAAGTTCGCGATTATCGATGAGCCCGCTCGAAACGATAGTCTGACCCAGTTTCTCCGTTTCGCCAGGGACTGTTTACGATTGAAGCTCGTGCCGACCGGCGGGCGAGTCGCGTGACGTCGTGAGTTTCGGAGATAGGAACAGAGATCGTACGAGAATTTCTCCGCGGCGGGTCAGAGGGTTCACTAGGTCGAGATGTATCAGCGAATGGTCTTGCTGACCCTGCCCAAGGTTCAGTCCATCGACATCGAGTTCAAGAATGTCACCTACGAGACGAGGATCGGGTTCCGGGGGCCCCTCAAGCAGATCCTGAAGGGGATCAACGGTACGTTCAAGTCCGGCGAGCTGACGGCGATCATGGGCCCGTCCGGCGCCGGGAAGTCGACTCTCCTCAACATCCTCACCGGGTTCCAGAGGGACAACTGGAACGGGGAGATAGATTACATAGGTAGCGAAGGTAAACACACGTGGAACGAGTACCGGAAGCAGTCTTGTTACATACAACAGGACGACAGGTTCTACCCGATGTTCACCGTGTGGGAGAGCATGTGGATAGCCGTGAACTTGAAGATAGGCAGCAGCCTGAGCACGAAAGCCAAGGAGATGTTGATAGACGACGTGCTGGAGAACCTCGACCTGGTCAAGACCAAACAGACCAAGTGCGGGAGGCTGAGCGGCGGACAGAAGAAGAGGCTCAGCATCGCGTTAGAGCTGGTCGACAATCCGCCGGTGATGTTCCTGGACGAGCCGACGACCGGCCTGGACGCGTTGTCGTCGAGTCAGCTGATCAGGCTGTTACATGGACTGGCGAAGGCCGGGAGGACGATCGTCTGCACGATCCATCAGCCCAGCGCCGTCGTCTACGAGACCTTCGACAACGTCTACCTCCTGGCCGAGGGCAGATGCATGTACGAGGGAGCGACGAAGAACACCGTCGCCTACTTCGCCAACGTCGGCCTCCAGTGCCCCAAGTACCACAACCCCGCCGATTTCATGATAGAGGTCGTCAGCAAGGAGTACGGCGACTTCAACGACCACCTGGCCAAGCAGGCGATCAGCAACGAGAGCAGCTGGAGGTCGGACTCGGCGCAGATCTCGAAGAAGCAGCCGGCCGTCGACGAGTCGAAGGCGACGGTGCTGATCCAAGCCCCGTCGGAGATCGAGAGATTCTTCGTGCTGATGAACCGCTGCGTGGCTCTACAGTTCAGAGACTGGACCACCACGCACTTGAAGATGTTCCTCCATCTGTTGGTAGGAATACTGATGGGGCTGTTGTTCACGGACGCGGGAAGGGACGGCGACAAGACGATCAGCAACGTCGCTTACTTCTTGTTCAGCTGCGTTTACCTGTGCTACACCAGCATGATGCCGGCGGTGCTCAAGTTCCCCACGGAGATCTCGACGCTGAAGAAGGAGAGGTTCAACAATTGGTACCAGCTGAGGACGTACTACATCGCCTCCCTGATCTGCAGCATACCGATACAGATGGTGTTCGCGTTCATTTTCAGCGTCACTTCTTACTTCATCAGCAGCCAACCGGTGAACCTGGACAGGTTCCTCATGTACCTGATGGTGTCCATCATGCTTGCGCTGGTCGCGGACAGTTTCGGCCTCCTGATCGGCACCATGACGGACCCCGTCAACGGGACGTTCATAGGAGCGATCCTGCTCGCGACCTTCCTGGTCCTGTCGGGATTCCTGGCCCTGTACGACCACATGCCGCGCGTGCTTTACTACTTCAGCTACATCGACTACCTCCGGTACTGCTTGCACGGCTACGTCACGGCCCTGTACGGTTTCGGTCGCGAGAAGCTCGAATGCTCNCTGAGTCATTATTTAACTAAAACCTACTCATACGCTAAATTTCATATTTTTCTAATCGTTAAGTCGTTTTGGTGTAGAACTACCTTAAGGAAGCCGTGAGTCCGTTTAAGGACCCGTCGGCGACGGACCGCGACGGAAAAACGCGGACGGAAACGGCGGCGACCTTCGAGTTCTCTTCGGCCGCGGGACTTAGTCACGGAACCGTGAAAAGCGTCCAATTACGAGGTATCAGGAAGCGATACATTGATTCAACGAACGTAGCCTTAAACGCGGATCCATTAACTATTACTGCACGAAAGTCGTGATAAATCAGTCATTGTGTGCAAACCGGGGATTCTTTTTCCTCCGCCGGACTCGGGGATCGTTGAAACGAAACTGAACCAGCTATCCAAGGCCTCTTGGGGAAAGTTTTTCCTGTTGGAAAACCGGGAGAGGGAGTCGCAGAGGGGAATTCCTGGTCTGAATACCGATCGACCAAAAATGGTCGCGGCCGAGAGGAAAGAGCCGTTCCTTTGGCGAAGGGCCCTTTCCGTGGAAAACTCGTGCATTCCATTAGCCGCGAGAGCTGACCGCCGAGAGCGAGGGAGAAACGCGCCGCGGCTAGAGCGGACGAGCGACTGAAACGGAAACAAAGAGACACGCGCGCGCACACAATCGGAGACACAGAGGTCTTCGAGAATAATAAAGGCACGACGTCGGGATAGTAGCTAGCTACTCCGCGTGATTTATCTAACGTTTCCTTATCGGGCTCTAACTCTGCCGTGGAACACCTGGGAACTCCTTCCCTCCCTTCTCGCGCTGCTCATGGGAAAAAGTATTTATTCGATGATGCGACGACGAGAATAGAATAGCCCGTTACTGTCTACTGTCAAGGCTCGTTGACACTTTTACTCGTTCTCCGTCTCGCGAAATCGTCGACTGCAACCACCGCTAGAACCACCGAGTACCGATCGTTCGAAAATACATTAAGGTAGTAGTACAGTAAAACACTTTTCTTACGATTTTGTTCTAATTTATACCAAATCTTAGTAATAACATTATCTACCACAGTGGTTAAAATTTTAAGAAGCTTAGCCGTACAGTTTAGGAGATGTCAATCATTAAAGTTGTGATATTTCACACGGGATCCATATGTTAGGTGAATTTCTAAGCAACGTTTTGATACATTACAGCTAAACGCGTCTTACCATCTTTTCCAAAAACTAATATGTTATGAAAAACGTCGGTATTGAACTATATTTAAAAGATGAATAATCTCAACCGTGTCGTTTGGGAATTAAATGCTTGTAAACCCGTATGGAAAAATTTCTCTGAAAATATCTGACATTTGGAACCTTTTGCATAGATTGTCCTAAAAAAGCATACAGGATTTCCTTCACATAAACTACTACTTTCTACGATCTTTTACTACTTCTCTTTCTTTCTTCAAGATCTATTACTTTTTACGTCAACAACTATGATATTCTATGCAGAACTACGCATGAATGTGGAGATTTTTACGCTTTACTTAATTCTATTTACATAGAATATCGTAGACTGCATAAAATATCGTAGTTGTTCNAAAAGAGAAAAGAAAAAGATGAACGGTTAAAAATCGAAGTACAACGTCGCGCGATTTACGACGAGTAAAAGGTCTAAACGTATCTACACTATGTATATGCCTTCCTCGTGCCGTCTATGCAAATAAGTCGGTTAACAGAACTCGGGGAGACGCGCTCTCGGACTCGGAGGGAAAAACGTGAACGATAAAAACTAGCAAGATACATAAATGATGGCGATAGTCTACTGGGATAATACTGGGAGCGTGTAAATGTACAAACGGAAGCTCGAGTGAGAAAGAAAAAAACAAAAAGGCGACGTAAAAACGAAAAACTGGAGTAGAGAGAAGCCGCGCAGCGCGCCCAGGCGACGACCGTGATTTATGGAAAAAATGGCACATTTATTATATTATTAATGATAATATTACTAGCGATAATTATACATTTTTTTTTCTTTCTCAAACGATACACTCTCTCTCTCTCGACGCACGCATTCGTTTCTCCTTTCGTACAAGCGCGCACAACTCTCGCTCTCCATCCTCCTCGTTCATTAATATGTATAATTGTATTCAGCTCGTCGTGCATCATTGATGTTAACTAGGCTAGCGACACTCCGAAGTCCCTTTTATTTTCAACAATCGCATGCACGCCGGAAAGATTAGAATCCTCCTAAGGCCCGGTTTTACACGCGAACTAGCCAGACCTACCCTCTCCTCTTTTAATTACATATCATACAATAATAATCGTTAGAACTAATATACACACTTGGGCGGCTCGCGGTCTGATCCCGAGCCGTCTACCTCGTCCGCACGTTATTTAATCTTCATTTCGTTTTACGCCCTAGCCGTATTATAGATAAAATTGTTCAGGAACCTGCCAGTCATTATGTAAAAACCTGTTGTCGACAAGTCGACACTGTTTACGATTTTCAAGGCAACCCGCGTAACTTCAGCTTGTCGACGGACCTTGCCCCGGAATAAAAGACGAACTGTCAAGCGGTCTTCTAGCCGAATTTCTTTATTATACAACCAAACGAAACGTGTTGTCTCCTTTAACGCAATCGTGGGAGGATCGCGTCGATCGACGTGGGCGATCGCGAGGTTCAGGGTTCGAACGGCGGGAACGGTGAAACTCGCGGACGGGGTCCTCGACTTTGGACGATCGGCGCGATCCTCGCGAATCAATAAAATATCAATGAGAAGGGAAAAGGCAGACGGAACACGCGCTCGAATATATCGCGTCGTACGTCTACGACGAGATAGTTACAATTCGTATGGAAACGCAGATAGAAAACAGACTAAAAACGTGAAAACGCAAGGGGACAGTTTTTAGCGATCGTCGAGTTCCGACCGGAACCGGATCTTCTCATCGCCTTTTCCATTTTTCACTATCTAAGCCTATCGACAGGTATGTGTGTACGTGTGTGTGTGTGTGGGTGGNATCGCGTCGTACGTCTACGACGAGATAGTTACAATTCGTATGGAAACGCAGATAGAAAACAGACTAAAAACGTGAAAACGCAAGGGGACAGTTTTTAGCGATCGTCGAGTTCCGACCGGAACCGGATCTTCTCATCGCCTTTTCCATTTTTCACTATCTAAGCCTATCGACAGGTATGTGTGTACGTGTGTGTGTGTGTGGGTGGGTGTATGTCTGTGTGTGCCTAGCTTAGACGGGCTTACGAGCTATTTATTGTCGTTATTATTTTACATGATTACCGTTCGCGAATATAATTGCGGTGATCGCATTTTCTGCTTGTTACGCACGCATGCGTGTCTCTAGTTCTCCGCATCTCCCATAGTACAATTAAAACCCCTAATAAAACTTGTCTCCGGTTTTCGCCTTTTCTTTTTCTTGTCATCCCTTTCGCCTTGTTCAGAGATAATGTTCGCGTCCGAGAAATTCTGATTTTAAAAGTTAAAGCGAGGTTGTGCGAGTTATCTCTCTCCCGATCGGGCTCTGGACAAGATCTTCGTGCAGCTATGCGACGATACATTAACGGCGGCGGCGACGACGACGATTTCTCCTCGATCTAATAAAACGTATGCAAATTTTCATGGCCGCTGGCTCTTAAATAATTTCCTCTATTCGCGGACTTGAAACCGCCGACGGGAGATGAAAAAAGAATCGTCTGTGGTTTCGGAACGACGGACGATTCTTGTTTGTCTCCCGAGAAAAGCCGAGGGGACCGCGGAAAATCGTTGGTCGGATCTTTGGACAACAGCGCGACAGGGAGGAACGCGAGGGTACAACGAGCGAGACGAATCTTCTTTTTTTTTTTTCGTTTCACTTCTCGCCTGATATGCCTTTAAAGAAAAATATAGCTGCGTGACACACGCGGTGTGATATGTACGCCGGTTGTATCCGGCTCGCGTCGCGTGTACGGTCGCGTTCGCGCGGATGTGACACAAACTCGAAAACGGAGAGAAAAACAAAAATAAAAGAAAGAACAAGAAAAAGAGCGAAGAGCAGAAAGAGACGGAGCGAGAAACTTGTGTGATTCCCATTTTTTCCTATTCGATTTCCTTCGCCGCTGTGCTCCCTTAATCGTGGTTCTCGTTATATCTCGTTATAGATCAAGATACAATTTATTTACGAACCTAAATAAATTAAAATACATGGCAACTGGGTACACATCGAGTTGAGCCATATTTTTGTTCAAAAACAAAAATCTCCCCTTTTTTTTACTTTTACTCTCGCGAAAGATTTCCATCATTAAATCCGTAGCGATAATAATAATTAATAATAATAATTAATCATAATAATAAATCATGATCGGTGACAATAATAATGACCACCGCCATCAACGATGATGACAATAATAGAAGAAGTAATAATAATAATAATAATAATAATAATAATAATATAATAATAATAATAATAATAATAATCGTAATAAAGATAGTTAATTAGGCGTACGTCACTGCTTTATATACAATTATGCGTGAGATATGTCTGAACTTCTTTTTTTTTTTTACGTGTTTCATGGGTAGGCGGATTATATCGTTCACATACCTGGTATCTCCTCTTTCAACTCTTTCTCTCATAGGATGAACGAGTTGTTCGTTCTCTGGGTGTCGCCCGTCGACTTCAACTTTTTTTTTTACCGATCGCGTTAATCGTACGCGTAAGTACAAGAAAATTGGCCAGAACGGATTCGCCACGTGTTCTCGTCACACAATTGGGAACGCTTGCGAAACGATCGTCTCTTCTCTATTTACACTTTCATCTCTTTCTTCGAATTTTCTCTTCGTTACCACTCGCCGAGGACCATCGCAAAGAAAAGAAGACTCGCGCGGCTCCGGCTTCCGATTATTTACACGAGAAGCTCTGCGAACGGTCTTGCCGAGAAAAAGAAAACGGGGTAAACGAGGAATCGTTTTCATAACGATAAGACTCGATCGAAGTGACGACGATCGTCCTCGGTCGTTGGCCGCCGATCGCTCTCTCTCTCTCTCTCTCTCACTCTCTCCTAGTTCGTCCAGAAAACGGTCTGGAGCGTGGAACACGCGCGAATGAAGGAGGGACTTGAACAAGAGCCATGGGGGTAGTTCTTCGTTCTGTTCTCTTCTACCGGGGAATCGATCGCTTTAATAAAATCTCGATCGCACTACACGCGCTTCTTACATCTCGAAAGAGAGGAACCATACTCCTTTGTCTTCTCGCTATTTATAAAAATAATTTCAAGCCGCCTTCGGGGAGTGGGGAGGGTGGGAACAGGGGTAGATGCCTCTTAAGAGCACCCGCTTCGTTCTTTTTTTTCTTTTTTTCTCTCTCCCTCTCTGCACGATTCGCAACCGCCATACAACTTTTCCATTCCTCCTTTTCTTCTCTCCCCAGAGTCTTCGAAAGGTAAAACTATGGATATCGCGTCGCGCAGCGTTGCTCCGCCGAACGGACACGAGGTGTCCTTCGAACGAACACGTTCGACCGGGTCGAACCAGCCTCCGTGATAACGTAACGTCGATAATTACGTTAAGAAGACGTGCACACTGCTCGGTATCCATTCTGTGGGTATCTCATACGTCCAAGTCCTGCGACACTCGGGAGGCTGTCTAGTTTAAGCCGTATCTACCCCCTTTTAACACAGGATCATGCCGCCGCTGAGCCGCTGCTACTGNGTTGGCCGCCGATCGCTCTCTCTCTCTCTCTCTCTCACTCTCTCCTAGTTCGTCCAGAAAACGGTCTGGAGCGTGGAACACGCGCGAATGAAGGAGGGACTTGAACAAGAGCCATGGGGGTAGTTCTTCGTTCTGTTCTCTTCTACCGGGGAATCGATCGCTTTAATAAAATCTCGATCGCACTACACGCGCTTCTTACATCTCGAAAGAGAGGAACCATACTCCTTTGTCTTCTCGCTATTTATAAAAATAATTTCAAGCCGCCTTCGGGGAGTGGGGAGGGTGGGAACAGGGGTAGATGCCTCTTAAGAGCACCCGCTTCGTTCTTTTTTTTCTTTTTTTCTCTCTCCCTCTCTGCACGATTCGCAACCGCCATACAACTTTTCCATTCCTCCTTTTCTTCTCTCCCCAGAGTCTTCGAAAGGTAAAACTATGGATATCGCGTCGCGCAGCGTTGCTCCGCCGAACGGACACGAGGTGTCCTTCGAACGAACACGTTCGACCGGGTCGAACCAGCCTCCGTGATAACGTAACGTCGATAATTACGTTAAGAAGACGTGCACACTGCTCGGTATCCATTCTGTGGGTATCTCATACGTCCAAGTCCTGCGACACTCGGGAGGCTGTCTAGTTTAAGCCGTATCTACCCCCTTTTAACACAGGATCATGCCGCCGCTGAGCCGCTGCTACTGTGGCTGCGATGGATTGTGTTGAAGCGGGGGCGGCGGGCCCTGAAACCAAAACCAGGCACCGTTTTAGCGCGCGTGTCTTCTCCGATCTCTCGGCCGAGACTTCCAGCCGAACTCGAAGAGCTCGTACGTTCTCAAGCGTTAAATCGCGAATTCGGGGTACTTACAGGCATCGCGGAGAAAGGTGGCTGAGAGTGTGCGTGTGGATGAGGATGAGGGTGAGCTATGTGCGCCGCCAGATGACCGGGCAGTTTCGGTCCGTCTTCCGCCTTCTCCTCTTCTCTCCTCTTCAGACACGCGGCCTTCGGGTTCAGGTTTCGTTCTGCAAAGTCCATTTTTCCGGTTAGTCTTTTATCTAGCGATATGTTACAGAGAATTGTAAGAGCGCGAAAGGAACTCACCTCTGACTTGCTGTTCCAGCGTCATGATCACCTCGACGGCCATGTTTAGGATGCCCAACTTGGTTTGAGGCTTGTCCGTCTTCAGGTGCGACATACACATTCTACCGAGCTCCTTCAGCGCCTCGTTGATGTCCCTGATACGTATCCTGCGAGAACGATCTTTCGTCAGACGAATTCCTTTCGATACCTCGGACGTTTCTTTTGATCCTTTGATCGTTTACCATCTACCATCTAAGTGTAATCGATTGCGCTCGGGAATGGGCGTTCTCTGCCCGGATTTATTTTCGTATAATCGAAGGATCAAACGGACTCGGTTGTAGGAAAATGAAAGTTTTGTCTACGCAAATAGCACGATCGCTTCTTTCACGTCACGTGTACAGAGAATACGGGCCAAATCGTCGTTCGGAAATTTTTCCTCGTCCTCCAGGTCTTACCTTTCCCTGGCATTGTTCGCCTGCCGCCTCTCTTTCTCCCTTTGCGCCTTCACGTCGGGATCGTCGTCCTCGTCCTCGGCGCTCGAACAACAGTTGCGCAATAACAATACTCAATTAATCACCTGACCGTGACCG
>SMSR01015839.1:4262-15846 GCA_019453355.1 Ceratina japonica | reverse complement strand
ATGTCAAGTCGATATTTACGCTTCTTGTGTGTTTGTACGTTTATTATAATTTAGATATTGGGTAAATGTTTCATTTGCTGGTCAAGTTCTAATTTCTACTCACGGGTGTATTTTTCTATAATTTTAATATGACAAACGTAGTATAAAATGAATTTCTTAATTTTTTTAGATAGTTTCTGGTCTTGTGCTAGACTAATTTTATAACAACTCCTATGTCAAGTCGATATTTACGTTTCCAGTACGTCTATTATAATTTAGGTATTAGACAAATGTTTCATTTGATGGTCAAGTTTCAATTTCTACTCACGGCTGTATTTTTCTACAATTTTAATATGATAAACATAGTATAAAATGAATTTTTTAATTTTTTTAGATAGTTTCTGGTCTTGTGCTAGACTAATTTTATAACAACTCCTATGTTAAGTCGATGTTTACATTTCCAGTTCGCGGATTTATTATAATTTAGATATTACGTAAATGTCTCACTTGCTGATCATGTTCCAATTTCTCACGGGTGTATTTTTCTATAATTTTAATATGATAAACATAGTATAAAATAAACACAGCCAAAAGTGTTTTTAATATTTTTCTATATTGTTATGAATCATTCCATGACGTAATAAAGATTCAATTGACTTCTAAAAGTTTATTCAAGTTCGGAATTGCCGTACAATTTGGTGTCTTCATGGCGTTACTGCGATTTTCATTATGAAAGAATCCAAGTTCAACCATAAAACAGTTTTAAACCATTTGCACGAAGATGGATTCAAAAAGAAGCTCGATAAAGTCTTGAAGTTTACGTAGAAGTAATGGATTTCCTTTTCCCTAATATAATTAGATCCCTGATATAATTAGATCGGTTAGCAATAGGCATCCTTCTCAACTTTAAGATTAGAATCAAAAAGAAAATTGCAGAATTAATATTATACATCTATAAAATAATAAATGAAATTAGCAAAATCAAATTATTGGTGACGGTTATTAGTACTCAACATCCTTCTTCGTATAAAATAAATACTTGACTATCTTAGTAGAACTGCAGACAAGGTTTGAGTAAAGAAAGGAACATAATTTTCTTACTGACAATGAATAGAAATACCAATTATTTATTGCCCAAGAAATAATAAATGAAAAACAAAACTAAACGAGACTAAACGATAGAATAAGGACATTTTACAAGAAAATTGATTATGAAGGGTTTTTTGTCTAATTTATCTGAATTTATGTTAAACTCCAGGCATGGAAGTATTTTTCATTTTTTACTAGTATATTGTGTTTTATGCTCGCAGTGAAATCATTCCTAGCTGAATAGAAATTAAGTTAGGAATCTTTACTGTACTGTCTTAATTAGAAGTACATTCAGTCTACATTAAAAGTACATCAAATCAAACATATAAAATAACAGAGAAATATTGAACACATGATTAAAATTTATTGAACATTCAACATGTATCCTGCAGGGAATTTGCTCTGTAGTATTGAATTCTACAAACATTTTTGAAATCAAAAGAAACCATATACAATAAGACATATTTCCTCATTTTACTCGAAAATCATGTAACTAACTATTTTTGTTGTTGGAAACGGTACGTGATAGACTAATTTTGCTTCCGGATTTAATCTTGGGATAAAAAACTCTATTGGCTGATTTTTTCAGCTCTAAATATCCTTTAGTTAACACTATCTTTACTTTTTTTTACTATCTACGAGATGTTTAAGCTATGTACATTTCTTCACCTATTTAATTTCCAAATATCGTCGCTGATGTATTGTATAGTACAAGATTATAGTTAATACCAGAACACGAAGCTAATTTCTTAACACTAGATTGTCAAAATGAATCATTTGGACTCCTTATTCAAGACTCGAAGTTCAAGTATCATTCAAAAGAAATAGAAATAAAAACATCTATGCTAAATATAATAAAAAAATCTGCAGAAACTGTATTTCAAAAACAGAATACAAATTTAAAAATCGTATTAACCAAGATTCCCTTAGAACAAAATATCATTTCATTAAAAAACTTCAATTTTGACGTATAGTATACATCCAACACCCATCAATCTAGTGTTAACTGTCCGTGAAAAAATCGATCATCTAGCTACAACACATAAGACCACAAGCACACAAGAATTATAATACATAGTCTGTGACATCGCAAAAAAGGAAAAAATCTTTCATGTCAGGCGGCGCAGTCTATCGTCAACCCGCACGGCCCGTTTGTCAGTCGATGAAAAAAGGAACGAGCGAATGAAAAGGATCGGGCAATAAAAGCAAACAATATTCGCGCGAAGAGAATACGTTTCATTATACTTATTTAGTTACATGCGGCTCGCGTTTGAGGAAGCTCGCGCGGCACGAAGGAAAAAGGTTGCCGATAAACAAACCGGCGGACCGCGGCGCTTTAATCTTTCTTTGGAGGCATATATCCATCGGCCGCCTTTTGCGGCGTTCGATGAAAAGGAGGAACGTGCTGGGGCCCGGTCCGTTCATCCCCACCAACCGAACCTCTCCCCAACGATATATATTCACTCATTATGGCAACATGCGGTAAGTATCCCGGTGTTTAAGTCTCGCTCTCAACGAAGGGTGGCCCGCGTTGGGGCACGCCGTCGGTTTATACATGTACGCATGTGTATGTATATTATATCCGTGTCCTATAAAAAGTGCCATAGGCCCGAAATACCGCGGCGCGGTCTCCGCGAGGATTGGAAGGACAAGGACGGAACGGGGGAGCATCCCTTATTCTGTGGCGGCTCGTTGCACGGCTCGCCGCATCCGAATGCGCTCACTCCCCTGATCCTGGGGATTCCAGGTGGTTTCTGAGTCCCAACCCCCCCTACGCCGCCGTACGCCCTCTCGAAAATTAGGTAGCCTGAATCCGATGCACGCAGCTGCGATCCGCAACAGCGAGGATGCTCGCGGATATCTGCCGCGTCGGTTCTTTAGCCTCGTTCTGGTGCCGACCGCGCCTTCTGTTCCCGAGACTGTAGTGGATAGATGCAAGAAAGTAATCAATATTTTAGCATAAGTGTTGTATTGTGATCTATTTATTATTTTTTGTCGTAGGAGAATTATTATGTAAACGATTTAATTCGTTCTGATTTGGATTTAAACGAATTTTCATGGTTTTTGATCTGTATATACAGGGTTCATTTAATAATATGTAACAAATATTATAATATAGATATAAATATTATAATATAATAAGTATAAGTAACAAAAGTAACATTTTAATCTTTAGACACGATTTTTTCGGAAGATATTTATTTTTCGAAAAAAATGTTTAAGGAGGTTCGGGAGTTTGGGGGTTGGAGCGGCAAGAGGGTAGATTATACTTTTATATGGGTTAAAACGTCACACGTACTAACTTAATATAGTTAAATTGTTTTAAATAAAGAATTGTGCGTATCTATTTTATGTAGATCTACAAAAACATTAATTTTAAACATGTTTCTATATGAATATAGAATTTGTTTTCTTAATATTTATTTTATTTTATGTTTATTAAAATAAGACATGAAAGTTTGTCAAGTAAATTATGGCAACGGCGCAAGTATGAAATTATGTTGGCGTTACTGCTACGTTCTGGTTGTCAAGAATCTGTTGAAATCTTTCATTGTATTAACCTGACATCGAAAGAAAAGCATTAGTGCGATTTACGTTGTCATCAGAAAAACTTAGATAGAAAGATAAATTTATTAAAAAAAGAAACATCTTAATTGGATGGTACAACGTTCGAATAATGGCAAAAATGACAAGAAAGTCTCATCAGAAAATGAATCAGAAAATATTACTGATGTGCCTGTAGAAGGAAATCTCGCGCCAACTAAATACATACAGTTACAGTCGATATTACGATGTTGTCATCATTCACTATGACTATATTCTGCATTCGAAAATTACTACAAATTTATTTCTTCTATCATTAATTATTCTTCGAAGTGCCTGATAAGAGACACTCAAATTTTGATGAATTACTCTTTTATTATTAATCTATCAAAACGATATATTCTTTTTACTTCAATTTACTTCTATAATACTTTTTATGTACGAAACGTCACGATAATACTTATCCTCATAAGAATCATACGAGATCTTGCCTTTTTCAAACTGTATTTTCTCGTAAAAACTTCTGGAAAAAAATATTGAAAAAATTCATGTATGTTTCTTGTATACTATAGAACAACATAGTAAAATTTCAATCGATTCATTTGAATTTTAATATTGTTTTAGTTGATATATTATATCCCAATAAGCAATATATATCCCAGTAATATATTGTATATATATTTCAGTAATATATTGTATATATATTTCAGTAATATATTGTATATATATCCCAGCAATATATATCCCAGATAATATATATACATATATTAAGCAAGTAATTATTGCCACAAGGTTACTATAACGTTTTTCAGTAACATGATAATATTATAAAGTATGTAGTTTTTAATGTTGCGTGCAACTTCATTATAAAGTAATATTATTAAGTAATATTTTTAAAATATTTATAAAACATTATGTTGCAACGTTTATATAATTTACATAAAATCAATATTTTAAAAGGTTGATCTAACATTTCTTGTTTACTGGGATTAGTATAAAGGTAACAATGTTAAAAAAATGTTATGTTGCTTGTATCTAGCAATGACACACGTAGTCATTAATATGATAGACAAAGAAGAGTTTATCAAATCATAGTTTTTTGATCCTTGAACATGAAATATCTTCTAAATTAATTCGGCTACCCCTAATTTCCATTCAATAATTAGAAAGTAGAAATCTCCAACTTTTAGACCTCAATTTTGCATTAACATCTACAGTGTTTTTGTACAGTAATATGTCAATAATATTACACATAATAGTGCGCTACATACAATACAGCGTGTAAAACGCAGCAACTTTAAGTATTTCTTTCTCGAAAATAAGTTCGATAATCAGAATTGTAAAAAATTCTATAATATTTTTTCTTATTTCAAGAATCAAATATATTTTTTTCATAATGACATCCAGTACTTAAAGTTTCTAGAAAACTACCTTAAACATACTCTATTATAAACTAATACTGTCAACTAACGGACTCCGGGACACTGTTAGGGTTAGAAATTTGAAATTCTGTCTCTCTATTAGACTTCTGAGTATGTATGAAAGTACGGGGCCACCCCATTCCCGGCAATTTCCATCTATTGTCGTGTCCAGCGGGAACCCGGGCCCAGGTACTTACGTTAAGCAAGGAGGACCGGGGCCGGGGCCAGGTAACGAAAAAAAAGCCGGTGCCGATCCCCGCCGCTGAGAGATAATCCTCGCAGCGACGACGATGGTGGTGGGACCTACTTACCCCCTCTCCAGCTGGCGACGACCAACCCCTATAAGAGGCAACGATACCGCGGCTGAAAAGCCGCTACGAATAACGTGCTTACGCGCGATCATCCGACCGCGATCCTCAATGCCCGTGACAGATCAAGCTGCGACCGCCTCTCGCACCTCTCTCTCTCTCTCTCTCTCTCCCTCCCTGTTCGTCTTCTCTCCGTGAATCGAAACTTAAGCCAGCCGCGTTAAACAGCGACAGATTTAAGTCGGGCGGAACGGCGCGAAAGCGCGCGGCGGCGGCGCGGGGGTGGATTCTCTCCTTTTTCGTCGGCCGACAATGCGGTGTAGATTACTTTTCAGAATAGGCAGCGTGACGTAAACGCGGACGCTCGCTACCGACGGACAATCGAAGTGTTTGCCGACACAATTTCCACGGATTATAGATCGTGAGAGCGAGGAGGCCTGACTGGGGGTTAAGGTCCTTTTTAGTCGCAATACGCAAAAGGGATGGCTAGGTTTCCGCGTGGACGCCGACGTGTCCATTTGGACGTGTCCTCTGACCTTCTTGGATCAGTTCGCTCGAAACTGGCTATTCAGATCCTTTTCTTCGGATCGAGGGAAGAGAATACGTGCCCGACGATCTTTTAGGTGGTCCAGTTAGTTTCGAACGATTTCGTTTTTCCGAGAAATACTTGGTTTGGTTAAAGAGATGCGCAGGTAAGACTGTCTACTTTTAAGGTAACACAGAAAATGAAAGTGAAGGAAATTTATTCTCAGTGGTAATAAAGAGTAATAGGAAAATTTTAAATATTGCTTTTTTAAGTACTTCAATTATACATATATGTATGTACAGAAAATCCTGAGAACTATTGATGAAGTGAACTAGTGTAATGCAGATTTTCAATGCAGAACCAAATTCAGGAGCAAAATTTCTGTGTCATGTTTCTGCGAAATCGTTTGCTTCCAAACTAACACAGCCAAAAAATAAGTGAAGAAAATGTATTGTCAATTGTAATAAAAAGTAATATGAGACTTTAAAATATTGTATTTTCAAGTGATTTAATTATATACATATGTATAGAAAATTCTGAGAACTACAGATCAGTGTAATCCAGATTTTCTCATTCCTGAACCAAATTCGGGGGAGAAACTGCTATGTCATGTTTCCTCAAAATAACGGTATTTGCAAGCGTTCATGATTTTCAGAAAACATGAAGTTTATTAAACATGAAGTTTATTACATTTTCTGTACATTTCTTTATCAAGAATGTTTACAGTATCCAATAATTTGTAGCAACTTCCTGCTGGATAAAGGGATTTTCACGTAAGTACAGAAATATTGGGTTATTCAGAAAGTTCATGCCAGTTTTTAATAGATGGATTAGGCTAAAACTGATTACCTAAACATGATCGAAAACAAATGACATTTTTATTTGTTTTAAAACATGATTCTTTTGCCATCTTTAAAAAACGTAATTATTCATTAAGGTTATGACGATATTTAATAAAGTAGGTGTCACAAAGTTAATCAAAAACCGTAGTTACTACGTTTTGGATTTTAACACGTTGATTGCCACAACATTTTTCAGAATTCTGAGAACTATATTTGATTATATTTTCTGATCATCTATCATTAAATGTTTTGTAATGTAAAATAAATTTTCTGTTCATTTAACTCAATCTTGATTTTTATTCTCTTCCATGAGGCCATCTGTTCATATTTATATTAATATACTACCATTAATTTCATCGTAATTGCACAAATATGAATGGCAGTAGCGTCTATTTTGCACTATTTATAGGGATACACTCTGCAAGTTGCGAAAGAGATGAAGAAAGACAAAATAGCACACATATAATTCAATAAATTGATAAATTTACAAATTTATAAATCAAAATTTACATTCGACTTTAAAATTTCTATAAATATCGACACGAACTTTCCAAACCACCCAATAGCACGTCTAAAATACTCGCATCCACTTTTTTCAAACTTCAGCGATTATGTACAAAAGTATTAGAAAAATAAAAAACGAATTATATGAATATATCGTCAAAAGTTTTCTCTATCTGTTGATTAAAAAATGAATTTTTTCCGTATAATACCTCATTTCCTCCAAAATCATACATTTTCACGAAACTCTTTATTTTTCGGAAACAGTAAATGACAAAATATCTCTGTTTTCACACACAACTTCAGCATGAAAAACTATATCAATCACGTAATGGACATTGTATATAAAAAAAGTATTATGTTATAGAGTAAGTACATAAAATTAGTGACTCTTTAACATATAGACACAAAATATTCTCTTATTTCCAGAGGAAAAATCTATAGAGTCCGAAGTCGAAACCGAAAGGTCACTAAAGGAGGCATGAAAAACTATATGAATCACGGAATGGACATCGTATATAAAAAAATTTTGTGTTATACAGTATTTACATAAAATTAGTTCGAGTTATTTTTAAGGTTATGAATTCCGCTTTTTCCTTTCCATAATCGTCGAATGTTTTTTCCAATTTGCTGCAGTTCGCGCCGCCTTTTGAAGACTTTAGCTGACACTAGTTTGCCTTTCCAATAATATCTTGGTTGCTTTTCGCTCATTTTCCAATCGTATTCTATCCAGTCAAACGGTAAACAAGAAAGTATGGTATGCAAAACGCGACGTTGACAAATCTACGAAAGGTACTGCGCCAATCAAGCACAAGCTGTAACGTACATTGTTTTGACTACTTATGTACCGGTAGAAGAGAACTTCCGGGGTCGCGATTAAGGAGAGACTGAGCTCGAACTGGAAAACGAGAACCGCTGGGAGAAGAGCAGAGTCCATAAGCCGAGGATCTAGCGGCTACGCGTGCGGACTGTACTGAAATAATGTACAGTGCAGTAGAAGACGAAGGGGAACGCGCGCTGGAGGGGGAGGGGGGTTCGGGTGTTACAGCGAACATCGAGCTGTACCCGTCTCTCTCCCGTCCGCACCTCCGGCTCGCTTCGCCGTCAGGGTGACAATGGTGTGCAAAGGAGATTAACAAACAGAATAAGCTAACGCATAATCGCATTATTTCTGGCTAAGCCGCATTTAAATTAGATAGAAATTCCATTTAACGAAACAATGCAGGGATGATGATGAGTCACTGCCGCCATACGAGTTGAAATAGACGAACGAGCAGTTTCTGATATTACGCGACGCCTTATTACGCGCGTTGCCTTCCAAGATAATCGCGCTACCAACTGTCTATATACCTCGTTTCCAGAATCGCTCTTTAAACTACCGCCGGCGCAAAGTCTTTAATCGATGCGGCAGTTAGATTTTTACACGACGCTCGGAAACGGAAGGTCACCGTCGTCGAAAATCGTTCGGTACGGCGTCGCTTTTGGGGAAACTCGTTTAAAATACGCGAACTGGACGAACTACGTTCGTTTAATTGATGCGTTAAATTGCGTGGCTGTACCTTCGTCTGATTGAAAGTTCTGTACGAAACGGAAGGGAGGACAGGACTTTCGAGTCGAGTGACAATCCCGTTTTTTGGGGAAACTATGGCACGGGGTGAAAACGAGTAAAGAAAGGGTGCCGGCGGCGTAAAAAGAGCGAACGACCCGACGTGTCTGGCCACGTGACGACGGCCATGCCGTGACGTAATCCTGACGTCAGCGGCGTGCTCCGCACGCTCCGTCGGGTGCACAGAGGAAAATCGTAAACGTGCCCCTATTTTCAATCGACGCACAATCGGATTTACAGGGAGAGAGAGAAACGAGGCCGTGCACCGTGAAAAACTTCCCAGATTGAAAAGGAACTCGTTTCCAACTGGCGTATCCGGTCGAGGCACCCCCGACGGAGAACAAAAAGACATCCAAAGAGAGAGAGAGAGAGACAGAGAGACAGAGAGAGAGACAGAGAGAGAAAGGGTAAAAAAAGAAAATTCTTGGCTACGAGAGAAATGAAACTTTCCACGGCGAACTCCGATCCATGACCGGATAATCGTCTCGCGACACAAAGGATAAACCCCTTCGATATGCAATGACTCAGATTCGCGAGCCTCTGTATTTTAAGAACAATGAAAAACAAATTTGACCTCGAAACCGTTCCCTGAAACCCCAACGATTCGTTCGATTACCCGACGGGCATAAAATGTACGAGAGCCAGGCCTCACGTGAGGGACTAATTTGTTCTTTACCTGAGCGCTGCCGCCGACGATCGACTGATACGCGGACTGGAACACGCTTCCGAGCTGCGTGAGGCTATCATCCTCCATCTGGAACATTATATCTGCGCCCGGGGAACCGTTGTTGTTCAGATTGTTGTTATTTCCCATCAACTTCTCCGTGTTGACGTCGCGCAGTATAGTGTTCGACTGCATTTTCCGGTAACGCGACCGAATTCTCCTCTCTCGCACGAGGCACGAGCACTACACGCGTTCTCTATTATCAAATCTCCGTGCGCCGATAATAATTGTCCGCCGGTCTCATCGTCTCCAAGATATTGGCGATTGCACGCGATCGAGACGGAACGGTGGTCACGCGCGGACGACCGAAAACCGGACCACCATGAGTCTTCCCCGAGAGCCGGCGATGATAGTTAATAACCGAACGGGTCACTGTACAACGACGACGGAGGTTACACGAAACGGAGAAGGACGCCGCGTGCCACGAGGTCGCACCGCACTCCGGCTACTGCTATTCACTCGTCCGCCTACGCATTTTTCGATCGGCCTTTCGACACCTGTTTCCTTCCTGCACGAGGAATCCGCGGCCCGAACCCCGTCGACGGAAGTGCACCAGCAGTCGACGGCCGCACCATCCGCGGGGGGGAACAGAATTTACAGTTCACACTGTTCAACGGAAATATATTACTAACGATCGAAAGGAGACGGAGCGAAGAGACGTGAGGCGCGAGAGACGCGAGGTTCCTCCCGGTACGGGGCACGCGAAGAGACTGACGCTTCCCGAGGGGCGGTTGCCGTCCCTCCACTCCCCTCGTGCCGCTCGCCGTCCCCACCAACGGACCGTCGACCCCCACCATGCGCGCCTTTGCGCGCGATACCAACGCCAATTTGAATTTAAGCTCGATACTCTCGTTTCGTATTCCAACGATTGATCTCGCTAATAAAAGTAAACAGAACGCGTTGCGTGTTTCACGATTTACGAACCGCTTCATAGGTCCCTACTNCACCACTCCCCTCGTGCCGCTCGCCGTCCCCACCAACGGACCGTCGACCCCACCACGCGCGCCTTTGCGCGCGATACCAACGCCAATTTGAATTTAAGCTCGATACTCTCGTTTCGTATTCCAATGATTGATCTCGCTAATAAAAGTAAACGAAACGCGTTGCGTGTTTCACGATTTACGAACCGCTTCATAGGTCCCTACTATTACGTGTCGATACCGAGTTTTATTAAAACACTCTCGACGGTTTGAGCGGTGAGCGAAAGAAACCTTAGACGGTCGTTTTTTCGATCTCTGGGGCAAAACAGAAATTTGTAAAGAAAATCGGAATGAGAAGGAATATTTCCGTCGCCGGGCACGGATCTTTCCGTCGCGTTCAGAAGCGAGAGAGAAAGAAAGAGAGAGAGAGGAGTCTCGTTCTCTCCTTCCCTCGTTCCTGGACTCACAGGAAGCAACCCCTAGCAAGGGGCCAGCGTTTTTGCCCGCACAAGCCGGCGTGTAGCAAAGCCGAGATGTATACGAGTGTGGGTGGATTCTCTCTCTCTCTCTNAAAGAAAGAGAGAGAGAGGAGTCTCGTTCTCTCCTTCCCTCGTTCCTGGACTCACAGGAAGCAACCCCTAGCAAGGGGCCAGCGTTTTTGCCCGCACAAGCCGGCGTGTAGCAAAGCCGAGATGTATACGAGTGTGGGTGGATTCTCTCTCTCTCTCTTTCTGGCACACCGAAAACATCGGTCCACTTGTTGAGTCAGAAAGAGATCGAGCGAGAGAGATCTCTCTCCCCGTGTACACGTGAAAGTGCGGCTGTTCTCCTAACTGGGGACAAAAGCTCTCCGCGTGTTACACGAGGTATCCGATGGAGGAACAAAGGTGGACCGTGTACGGAACGCGAGAAACGATTATTGCAAACATTTCCCCTTTCTCGAGGCAACCGACGTTTGCAGGTTCTTCATTTCTTTTGCGCGTTCTCACTATAAATTCATCAGGAAAATTAATGTGTCATTGTTATATGAAAAGATACTAGGAACTAGGGATGTTCGATTCCGATTCGATTCTTGAAAAAGTCGATTTTTTTTATTAAAAGAGCGATCTCTGGAATCGATTCTT
>SMSR01015838.1:91925-133221 GCA_019453355.1 Ceratina japonica | reverse complement strand
GAACGCGCTTATTCGCCGACCGAATTCCGACTCACTTCTTCTAGCCAGTCACTCCACCGATCAGACCTATCGAATACTCTTTGCCATCAGTTTACTCGTCTGACATTTTCGCGATCCTCGACGGATCTCGTTCCCGACGCGGCGGCCGCGTCCGTACACATTTTCCAGCTCGTCATTCTTCCCACGATTTTTTTTTTCAACACCGACGATAGACCATAAAAACGCCGTTTTTTGCCGGTCCTTTGTTCCCGTGCCAAGCTCGGAAACCTCGGAAAGACCGGTCGCGGTCGCGGAGACGCGACTCCGACGGACTTCCTCGTAGAAGCAAAGCAAAAGCCAGCGCCGCCTACGCACGGCTTCTCTCTTCTCTTAAGACTGAAAACGATCGATCGGAACGCACGCAACTCGCTCGCGGTGAAAAATCCAAAACGTGTTCGCTGCTCGGTTTCGAAAAACGGACGAGCAGGAAGTCGATTATAGGAGACGGTCACGAGGGACGGTGTGATTCGCGATCAGATACGGACGAGATGTTTTACGTAATCCCTTCTTCTTTCGCAGTGACAAGTTTTTCTTCTGTCTCGGACAGACAACGGTTTTACTCTTGCCAAGCGTATCAACGGACAGCGTTAGTAGACGATAAGATTGTCAAGTTTTCGAGTTTCCATAAATATTTGCGGAGGCACGTTGTGACCCAGCTGTCGTGATAAGTATCTCAGCGGCGCTTAACGCGCGATTCGGTGGATCGAAACTCGCGGATTTTCGCGTCTCGCGATCTGTTGAACAGATTAAAAAGGGGAGGGAAATTCGCGGAGAGAGAGAGAGAAATCGTAATTAGCGAATACTTATCCATAGAAAGTACCTATCGATTAACCGTGCGAACGAGCTTACGCACCTTCCTCTCTGCGCTCTCTTTATTAAGCACACGCGTACATACGCGCGCATCAAGCAAGTTTACATGCAATTCGTTCCTCGGCGAACGATGCGCGGCAACCATGAAATTCTGATCGACGAACAAAACGACTAGGGTATCGTTTCGAAGTATGTAGGTTGAATTTACCTGTTGCTGATCGTACAAAGGCACCAATTCCTGGGTCTTCATTTCTGCTCCTAAAAAAAAGAAACGGAGAATAATAGTTTAATGATTCGTACGGCAATAAGAATCGCGGGTTAAAAACCGTCTCGTGCGTCACTGATTTCTTGCATTCTTTTTGTTCGCAGGTCGTATCCGTCGCCCGTGCAAAACGGAGGGTCGAACGGGACAACGATCAATTGCGGAGGCTCTCAAGGTAAGAGTAAGAAGTTTTGTATCTGCCAGAACGCGGAATTGGAATCGGGAATGTTGTTAGTCCGGCGAACTGGGGGGAAGCGAAAAATCGTCGGCAACGAAATTGTACATTTTCAGAAATGAATCCGCATTTCGTAATAAAGGCCGAGCTACGCAGATTAATCGGTCCGGTGAAAAATTCGAGGAAACGTTCAGCGTAACATTGGATTAACGTTGCATTAAATTTATTGCCATCGACAGAATTCCCTTTTAAAGATATTGTATGCCGCGTCGTCGGAATGCGCGAGCGAATAATATCCCGAGCATCGGCGATGCGCGACGCACGAGAGACCGGCTCGGATATTTTAGGGAGGACTGCTTTCGGCGGGATGAAAAAATTACGTCTAACTCTTCCGCGATTCAATATCGCGGTACGCGCTAATATAAACGACGAAACGACAAAGGTACCGAATACTATTTTCATTTCGCGTGCCCAAACGCGAGCGACGCGACCGCGTTGGACGTCGCTGATTTGTTTGGCATGCGGTAAAAACGATCTGCACGCATCGCGCTGCTACGCGATCGGTTTTAAATTCAATCCGCTGCGCTGCTCCTTGTTTTTTCACTTGCCGCGGGAAAACGCGCAAAAGATAATCGCCGATCTGCTTTAGCCTCGGTCACGCGATTTCCCAAAATCGTTGCCTGCAAATAATATATAATCCGTCGTGTAAATCCGTTGAAACGGGAAAAATTACGAATAGCGAAAGTGCGAACGGCGGCACGTGAACATGATTTCGCGCATGGTCGGGGTTAAAGAACGCGTAAAAAAATATTTGAGAAAAATCGGGATTTTGCGGAGGGTGTCGCGTCGACGCACAACCGCCGATAATACCGGAACTACGGTGCATCTGTGTCCGTGTGTGCGCATCGGTGGTGGTAAATGTTTTTTTCCGGGCTCATCGAACCGTTTCACTTACCCTATATACCGTTCGTTATCGTATCGCGCGGACGCGCTCGTTCTTTTCGCGAGATCCTAGTATCCATTAACGGGGTAACCAAGCTTCTCCTCGCTACTACGGCTCGACGCAGGAAATCTAAACGAACGCGAATCGCATACGCGTAGACGTACATTTCTCGAGTGGTATACGAGCGAGGAGAGAAGTGTGAATTTCCGCCTTGTTCCTCTCCCACTAAAACGGCTTAAAAACGCGAAAAGATTCAGATACCTAGCCTGACCTAGCCTACTTATTATAATTATACTTGATACATATGTACAATACTTAAACTCGAAGCGACAGGGGGATGACAATCCGCGTTCTCTATTAAAAAAAAGAAAATACTCATCTCGATGTACGCAAGGTAGGGGTGAATAATACCGAAATCGATCGATTATCTTTGTAAAAAAAAACGCGGAGCATTAAAGTAATGAAGGATAAATGGGCGAGAGGGGGTGCGGGAATAAAGAGAAATTGGAATGCGAGACGGAGATGAAGCAACGATGCCTTTTTCTCCGCAGGCGTAATGGTAAAACAAGAAGCGAGAGATGACGGTTACGAGACAAGTCCGGACCTCGAGATGAGGAGCACCGGTGGTGACAGCAGTCAGCAGTACCACACGCCGCTGACACCGCACACACCGCACACGCCGCATACGCCGCACACGCCCCTCACCCCGATATCGGCGACAGCGCATCAACCCCAACAACCTGCCTCGACCGCTTCCACCCTCGGACAGGTGAGTCCGGCGATCGGGCTTTTTTTTCACCTTCTTACCTCGCCTATACCCCTTTTATCTCCCCGCCGCTATTACGAAAGGAAAACAGACCGGAGGAAGCTAATTGTGTCTAAAATATACATGTATCTCGCGGCGCTCCGAGGATAATCTCTTCAAATTGTTTTTTTACAATTACAAACACGAGGGAGTCCCCGTTTCCACGAAATCTACGCGGGGTAGAAACCTTAAGCCAATATTTGATACTTATGTCTTTTTCGAATGCAAATTACCCTAGAAAAAGAGCTAGCATGAATGATTGACGAATTTTGATCCACGAACCGCCTCGAATTAGGCAAAAAGTATGTAAATATGATGAATTTGCAGATGACGATCAAGTGCGAGACCCCGGTAGACCCGTACTCGTTCGTGGACGAGGAAATGTCGATGGGCGGAATGAGGTCGGCGAGCAGCCCGGTCGGGAACCCCGAGAACATGACGTGTCCACCGGGCGGAGGGCAGGCGACGCTGGGTACGCCTACGTCGACGCCACCAGGTTCGCTAACCGGACCGCAACACCTTCAAATGAACCTCGGCGTAATGAACGGGACCGCGAATCCTCAGCTGCCGCATCAACCGAAGAAGCGAGGTCGCAAGAGGAAATCCGAAATGATTCTCACCCCCGAAGAGTAAGAACACGTTCTTTATTTTCTCCCTGTTCATGAATAGAGCGGACGCTTCTTTTTAAACGAGATTAAAGTTTATCATACGCAAACAAGCACCCTGTGCGACAAGTGTCCGTGGCTCGCGGTCGACGGCCCAGTCGATTCCGACTAATAATATGCGGCGAGGTCAATAGACCTCGACCTACTGGGTCGATGCGACTAGACTCGATTATAACTCGATACGAACTTTTACCTCCCACCCTGTGGAATCTAAATAACGCGCCGCTTCCGAAACTCTCGCCCCGAGACTGAACGATCCGATTCTTTACGCCGCGCTCATAAGCGCCCGGCCTGTAAACTGTAGAATATAAATTGTAGACTTGAGAGTTCGGAAAATTGTTACTCGTATAGAATCTGACGCGATCGAGTTACAGCTTATATCATTATGTGACAATTTGATAATAGGGCGGAACTGGCTGAAGCGAAGAAGCGGGCGAAGACGTACAAAGAGAGGAAAAAGCACGACAGATTCGACGGCATGCCGGAAGAGGAAGTTAGCAAGCGCGTGCTTCCGGACCATCTTACCAACAATCTCGACATCATAATAGTAAGTTGACTATACATAGGGGATAGCGGAGATGTAGGTCAGAGGCGATATCGTGGTCGCAATTAGATCTGGAATAGGCGATGCGAGCCGCGCGTCGTCGCGTCGCGTCGCGTTTTTCGGCCAAGAAGGAATTAATCGAGTTAGCCGCGAACGTAACGGCCGTCTGGTTAACAGGAAAATCTATCTCGAAGGCAGCGAGACGGTGAGAACGTAACGACGGGGAATAGTCGTTCGTAGCGCGTTCGTCAGGTGTCGTAATCGTTTTAATGGTCCATACCCAATTCGGTTATCACGCTCGAGGTCGGTAACGAGCGCGAGATCTACAACCCCTCGCGCTCTCACCTTCCTGCCGTTTCGTCCGCGTACACGCATACGTTTTCCGCGGAAAGCCGTTGCCGGTTCCCGTCGTAAACTAGGTAAATTCCGTGCGCCGTCCATCGGCGTCGGATTCCCCGGGAATCAAAGGGTTTTTCCGAGACGAAGAGGGAGTCCGTTAGCGGGCGGTTCGCAGCAGCGTATTACGGCGGAACGAGTAACCAGCGCGGTCGATCATCCGTCAAACGGTGTAAACGCTTTAACGGGCCGTGGGCAATTCGGTTATTACGAGCGTCGTTGTAATCGAACGTAGCGGGACACTGGCATTCGTCTACCCTCTACCTACCTCTATCTACCCCTCGATATTCCCTCTCCATCCACCTAGCGAAACCCCCGACCCTCTAACCCAGACCCGCTCCGTTTTACTCTCCTCTCCTCTGCTCCGCGCCGATCTCATCGACGCGCGTTGTTTTCAATCGGCGACAATTCCACACCCAACCCACGCTTCCAACCCCCGTCATTTTATCCTCGTTTATCCCGGCCGAAGCGCCATTCGACGCCGGCCGACCGGCTAACGCATTGGCGTTAACGCGCTAATGCGATACGTACTTTATGTACGGAGGGAGAGAAACCAACCATCCGTACCCACCAAACGATATAACGCGATTTCGACCAAAGTTCCACGACCGCTCCTCCTCTTCATTTTCCCAATTTTTCATTTTTAACCACTCCTCGTAAAAAAATTCGTTCTTATTCTCTTTTTTTTTTTGTTTCACCGCGGAGGTGACGTTCGACAATTTTTATCGTTATCGACTCTTCTGTTTGCGGAGCTCGCGTAACGGATCGGCATCGATTAAGGAAGGCGCGAGCAGCGACTTTGAAAACCGAAAATTACGAGAGCCGCGAACGACTCCGTCGCGTATCCTTGGACTTTGTCATTATTAATTGTTCGAGCGACGCGACGCGACGGAGCGAAGAGCGAAGATAATGTGGTTGCGCAACAGGTACTACCACACCTGTGTCTACCGTGTTGCATAATCGCAGCTAAGAACAGTGTACGCGAAATCCGTACAACGACGAAGGTCCGTACTCGACCGTAGGACATACCGAACACCGAATACCGAATTCCGATGTATATAACTACGCGTCCACGATTCGCGGCGACCCTCGCATCGCGCGCGTTCTTTCCCCAAGATCTATCTCGATCCGAGTTCGAACCTCGATCACCGAGTTAAACCGTGCGCGAAGTTCGTCCCAATTAGCGACGATTAAACGGGGAAATCAAAGTCGATCATAATACTCATGTCGCCGTCCGATTTTTGTCGCAGATTGGCATCAACCCAGGACTCTTCGCTGCTTACAAGGGCCACCACTACGCCGGGCCTGGGAACCATTTCTGTAAGTGATTCATTCAATTCTTTTACACGAAAGTGTAAGTCTTGGCGCGAGAGTCAAGATTCGTAAACGCGATTAACGCCGACTAGGAACCGAACCGCTTTTGCCACGTCGTCGGTCGGCGAAAAACCCGGCCGGCTCGACCCTTCTTCTTCCTTGCGTGCGTTGCGTAGCGCAGCGTCGGTGCGCGATCGACCGAACAACGATCATCGGTTATTTTTAACGCGGCTGCTAACCGGACGACGACGCGAACTCCAAAGAGGCATGCCGCGTCGAATCCGTCGTCGCGGCGAGGAACGATATCGTTCCGTGACTAGGAGCAGTTCGGAACATCGATAGGTTTCAACGATCGGCGCCTGGATAGTCGGCGAGAGAAATTCGGTCTGCGTTTTTCGTCACTGGAAAACCGTGGAAATCGTGGATTCTTGAACGGAGGATAGAGGAGAGGATCTCGCGCCGTCTCCATCGAAGCGATAGCTATTAGACGACGCGTACATGCGCGTGCATTTTACGTCCGCGTCCTGGGTCCGCGCTCGTGTCCGCGCTCGTGCACATCGACCGTTGTGTACGCGGTGTACATACGATGCGTACATACTACAGGCGTAGGTGCACGCGTACATACGTACGTATGTGGAGGGCGGACGGTTCTACGTGTAGGTAGTATAACGGGTTGTGTACATAGAGAGAGGTAGAGAGAGAGAAAGAGAGAGAGAGAGAGAGCTCACGTTCACACATAGGTAGTACATACAGGGTGAAGTTAGGTGTTCGCTGCTGGATTTTCCAGGGTTTTCCCGGGGTTGCGGTAGAGCAGTGGCATGGGGTGGAGGGTAGAGGGTGGTAACGTGTAGGAGGTGGACTGCGAAGAGGAGCGAGTACAGGGGTGGGTGCGGAAGGGTGGAATGGTATAGTGGGGGGAGGAACTATAATGAGTGGTGCGCGCGAGGGAGAGCAGGATAAAAAGGGGGTGGGATAGGGGGCGCGCGGGGGAGGGCCGGTGGAAGCGGCAGGGTAGTACGGAGCACGGGGTAAAAAGGTTGGAAGCTGCGGGAAGCGGGAAACGGGAAACGGGAAGCGGTCGGGGCGGAGCAGGAGGGGTTGGTTGCCAGCAATGGAGAGCAGGAAGAGTGAGCGGGACGGGGAGAGGGTGGATCGAGAACGACGGGTCAATTTAAGCCCCGTGGAGGGAGGAGCGGGAGAAGCCGGGACCGGGCCTAAAGGCATATAGTAAACGCCGAAAAATTCGCGGTGGTTCAGCCGGTTCGATCGGTCGAAAGCGAGCGCGGTTTCAGTGATCGAGGCGAACGCGCACCGGATCCTGCTCGTCGCGCGCCGTTCTCGTTCCTCGTCCCCGTCCCCGTTTCTCCGTTCCCATCGTTTCTGTCCTCCGGTTTTCTCGGTTTCCGGTCCACGGTTCCTAGTCCCCGGCTCTACTCGTATTCCCAACGTCCGTCCCCGGCAAAAAACGGCGCGCCGCGTCGCAGAAGTTTAGCCTCTGTAGTCGCGAGGTGTGTACTGTGTCGTGATAATTACACGTATCTCGAGAACGATCAATCACCCTCGCGACCTCCTCGAACTCCGCTCTGCCTACGAAGTCCGCGCAACAGATCGCGCGATTCCGTCGCGTCGCGCGGTGCTCGCTCCCCGCGTTCGCGATCGATCGAGGTACGTTCCTGTTCGTACCGACCTGCCGGCTCGACACCGGATCGATCCCGCCGATATCGATCTCACCGCGCCGACATTGAGCTCCAAACGCGAACGCTAAAAAAAAAAAACGAAACAGTACACGGAATCTTTCGAGTCGTCGACGAACGGGAAAAGGAATATCGCGACCGATGTTCGCCAGTCGACGGAGGAGACCACGCTTCCGGTTCGGATATCATGACGTGGAGAACGTAAGAGATTGCTAAGAATTGGATTAATTTTTCAATCAAATAAGCGCAGCGTTAATCGGTCATTACGGGTTTGGTGCTACAAATTAGCAAGCAGTGTTTTTCACTCGGTACGACAGATTTGCGGCGGCAGCGGAGGAAACTAACGTTCAAAGTTGGTGGAGAAGTGCGCGAGAAAATCGGGATTCCGTGCAGAGGCCGACGCCGTTCGCGGATGTAAGACGGGACAAACAATGTTTTGAAACAATGCTGTCCGCGCGTAAAAAAGTTTAGCCGAGAGAGGACGGCCTCTCGGTCTCGGCCTCGGCCTCGGCCTCAACCTCGATCGAGACGACAGGACGAAGGGGATGGCGAACCGAGATGGCGAGGGGGATGAGAGTCGGCGAGCGGTCGGTGACCCAATTCGGCTCGACAGACGGCGGGCTTTTCCGAACGGCGCGAAAGTTGAACGTGACCGAGGAAAAGTTTTCGTACTTGTGGCGATCGAGGCACCGCGCCTTACCGCGATGCAAAAACCGATCCGCGCTGCGACTCGCGGCACGGAACCCAAGTGACACGACGAGCTCGAAGGTTCCTTCACCTTCCGTTCTCCACAATTCGTTACAAATATTTTCGTTTTATCGCAATTCCTGGTATTGATCTATTGACTGAACAGAAATCCGTTTTTTTATTAACGCAACAGTGTTCTCTCGTTTATCTGAATAGACAGGAGGAAAGTAAAAAAAAAAAAACGAAAGGAAAACAAAACTCGGAATCGGTCCGATCGATGACCGATTTTCGTGTTTGCGGTTTCGACGTGGCGCGACGCGCCGCTCTAAAGTAGAAAAGTAAGTCCAGACTACTTGATACTCGTTAACTTGGAAACTAAAGTTCGAACTCGGGCTCTCGCGCTCGAGATTACGTCCTACATCCCTCGGCCGTCCGTCGTACTTGGAAGAAAGTACCGCGAGCCAAGTTTTCGTTGGGTGAAAGTTTCTCCGGAGGAGAGACGTCCCGGCGAAGATCGCGCCGCCGCGCCGAGCGCGATAGTCCATTATACCTTGATTATATCGGCGATCTCGAGTGTTAAACTTCAAGCCGTCGCGACGACGACGACGACGACGACGACGACGATGACGACATTCCGATCCGCCGATAAACTCCGCCGCGTAAACCGGGAAATTTTCCGAATGCTACGAACGATAGGTTTTCCTTTTCGCATACTTATCGGGCGAGAAAAATGGGCGCGCGTGCCTGGTTTCGCGGAAAAATTTGACGAACCCCGAACACGTCTCCTCGACGAGCACCCGGTCTGGGAAAATATCGGAATCGCGTACAGAATGAAAAGGGCAGAGGGAGGGAAAGAGAGAAACGTAGAGAGGAGACGAGAAAAGAAAATCGAGCGTCGGAGAGTGTCTTACGAGTGACCCGAGCGAAAAGATCGAGGAAGCCGGCTAAGTGCGTGAGTGGAAAAGGGATGCAAGCCTGACGGTGACGGTTGTCGATGTCGGTGGAAGTAGGAAAGGAGGTGGCGGTGGGTCGGGGGTTGCTAGTGGTGGGAACTATAATGAGTGGCGGCTGTGTCGGGTGAAGGGAAGTAAAGGGAAGAGGACGAGGATGAGGGCGGTGAGCTCGTCGACGAGGGTGTGGGTGAGCCAGAGCGAGAATGCGAAGTGTGCGACCGGCTGAGAGAGAGAGAGACGGACAGAGGGAGCGAAAGAGCGAAAGAGAGAGAGAGAGAGAACAGGGATTCGAGGAGAGTGGAAAGGAGAGCTGGAGGGGTAGAGGAGGAGATAGCTGTGGAGGGTAGGTAGGGTGAAACGAGACGGGCGAAGGGTACAGGTAGCGAAGGAGGGTTGGCCGGTGAGTGTGGGAAAGCGTGTAGCCTCTGCCTCCTCCCTTTTCCACCCATATCGGCCACCCTTCTGCCAGCTTGCTGCTCGGTCCAAAGGGGTTGCCGGGAGGGAACGGAGGGGCCAGAGGGACAGGAAAAAGGGAACTAGAGCTGGTCGAGGGGGCCGAAGGGGTTCGTGGGGTGTCAGGGAAAACGGGAAGGGGTTGTCGCACGCCTATCCGCTCGATAGCAGCTTTCGGCCTGTGTCGATGAGTTTACTAAGACCACCAGCCTCCTCCTCCACCCCCCCACCCGCTTTTGTGTTCCGTCTTTTCGAAATTTTCGCCGCTCCGAAAGATTCCTCTCGCACGTCGCCAGCGGAGAACCGCCGGTCCTCACCTAGATCGATGCTCGTGCGCGAGAAATCCGAGCCGTCGTCGCGTGGCGNGCTACGAACGATAGGTTTTCCTTTTCGCATACTTATCGGGCGAGAAAAATGGGCGCGCGTGCCTGGTTTCGCGGAAAAATTTGACGAACCCCGAACACGTCTCCTCGACGAGCACCCGGTCTGGGAAAATATCGGAATCGCGTACAGAATGAAAAGGGCAGAGGGAGGGAAAGAGAGAAACGTAGAGAGGAGACGAGAAAAGAAAATCGAGCGTCGGAGAGTGTCTTACGAGTGACCCGAGCGAAAAGATCGAGGAAGCCGGCTAAGTGCGTGAGTGGAAAAGGGATGCAAGCCTGACGGTGACGGTTGTCGATGTCGGTGGAAGTAGGAAAGGAGGTGGCGGTGGGTCGGGGGTTGCTAGTGGTGGGAACTATAATGAGTGGCGGCTGTGTCGGGTGAAGGGAAGTAAAGGGAAGAGGACGAGGATGAGGGCGGTGAGCTCGTCGACGAGGGTGTGGGTGAGCCAGAGCGAGAATGCGAAGTGTGCGACCGGCTGAGAGAGAGAGAGACGGACAGAGGGAGCGAAAGAGCGAAAGAGAGAGAGAGAGAGAACAGGGATTCGAGGAGAGTGGAAAGGAGAGCTGGAGGGGTAGAGGAGGAGATAGCTGTGGAGGGTAGGTAGGGTGAAACGAGACGGGCGAAGGGTACAGGTAGCGAAGGAGGGTTGGCCGGTGAGTGTGGGAAAGCGTGTAGCCTCTGCCTCCTCCCTTTTCCACCCATATCGGCCACCCTTCTGCCAGCTTGCTGCTCGGTCCAAAGGGGTTGCCGGGAGGGAACGGAGGGGCCAGAGGGACAGGAAAAAGGGAACTAGAGCTGGTCGAGGGGGCCGAAGGGGTTCGTGGGGTGTCAGGGAAAACGGGAAGGGGTTGTCGCACGCCTATCCGCTCGATAGCAGCTTTCGGCCTGTGTCGATGAGTTTACTAAGACCACCAGCCTCCTCCTCCACCCCCCCACCCGCTTTTGTGTTCCGTCTTTTCGAAATTTTCGCCGCTCCGAAAGATTCCTCTCGCACGTCGCCAGCGGAGAACCGCCGGTCCTCACCTAGATCGATGCTCGTGCGCGAGAAATCCGAGCCGTCGTCGCGTGGCGTCGCCGCTCCGTTGGGCCGCGATCAAGACGGTCGCGCTCGATCGATTGACCACGTTCGCTCGTCAGTGTTTACCCGTCGACCGACCATCGATCCGCACCGCGCCGGATCTTCCTTCCTTTCCACGATCAAACGAAACCGTTTCAAATTATCCTAGACTCTCCGACGAAACGCGACACGACGTCTTCTCGTAGAATTCTTCGAAAAACATGTCTAGCACACGGGTCTGGGTTTAATACGTGGTTCCTGGCAAATTGTAGCAATTGAACGTTCTCGGTCTGGTAACGAGAGGAAAGGAGAATATACCGCGATGCATTTGACGCTTTTCCTAGGACTCCGCGAGCGGGTCTTCGTCCTGGAAAACCCTGAAAATTGATTTTCCAGGCGCGGTCTCCCGCGGTACCCACGCACAGGTCTCTCTGTCGGTCTTTCCTTTTCTATCCTTGCACGTCCGTCTCTCTCTCTCCTCTCCCGTTCTCTCTCTGCCACGGTTGCATCGATTTTCACCTGGTTCTCTTCGTATCCCCTGCAGCGAACTCGAACCGACCGTTTATTCAGAATCGGAGGAAAGAAACGGGGGAAAAATCTGGGTCAACAAATTGCAAGAATTCCCTGTATGTCGTTGCGAATGGAACTTTTTAAATTTAGGATCGATCCCGGCTCTGTTTCGTCCCTTTTCCTAAAAAGTTCGAACGAAAAAAGTTTCGGCCTCGCGTTCATCCCTTCCGCTTGCATCGGGCCGCGCCGCTCCGCCGAGTTCACGCGTTGGCGTTCTACTAGTTGCCGGTAAGCTCGCTATAGGTACGAAGTACGATTGGTAAGAGTATGGTTAGGAGAACGGGAGAGCGGGAGAACGGGACTGGGAACGCGAACGGCAACGACCACGGTAGACGAGCGAGCGTTTAACTTTGTTCCGAAGTTCTCCAAGGTCGTGTGCCGCGGCTGTAGGTCGGTGGTGCAAGAGGAGGCGAGACTGGGAGGACGAGGGGGAGAGAATTTCCGAGGCCGCGTCATAAATCTCTATCCGCTGGCTGCCGTGCCGAGTCGAGTCTCGGGGATAGACCTTACGGGATATACGCGCTTCGACTTCGACTTCGAGAATATCTCTAATTTTACGTCATCGAATCCCCGCTCTCCTCTCTCTCTTCTCTATTTTTCTACCGTTTCTCTCCGTCTACGCGAATTATCTCCTTTCGTTTTCGCTCAGACTTGTTCCTTCCCGTTACGCGAACGCCGCGCGTCGAACTGGAAATTCGTACAAGTTTACATTTTTTCAAACACATAATGGCTAAACTAAACGACGTGACGGTGACGTGATTTACACTTTATCTGTAATTCACACTTGCTATACATAGCGAGTTCCTCGCGTGAATCGAACGTAAGCTAAACAAAAAGAATCTTCCTTTTCTTTTGTAATCCCGATGTGTCTAACCATCGATTAAACAACTTTTTTCCAGGGAAGTGTTTGCACCTCAGCGGCTTAACTCCCGAACCACTGACGGCGGATGACGACTACAAGCTTTTGCGCTTCGGTATCGGTTTCACGAATATGGTGGCTCGCGCCACCAAAGGCAGCGCCGACCTCACGAGAAAAGAAATTAAAGAAGGTTAGTAAGCAGGTAGACAGTAAAAAGAGAACGCCACGCAGTTGTGGGACGAGACACGACACGACTCACGCGCTTGGGTGTAGATAAGCAAAAACTCGCTTCATTCCGTTCTACAACGAACCACNAACGCGAACGCCGCGCGTCGAACTGGAAATTCGTACAAGTTTACATTTTTTCAAACACATAATTAATGGCTAAACTAAACGACGTGACGGTGACGTGATTTACACTTTATCTGTAATTCACACTTGCTATACATAGCGAGTTCCTCGCATGAATCGAACGTAAGCTAAACAAAAAGAATCTTCTTTTTCTTTTGTAATCCCGGTGTGTCTAACCATCGATTAAACAACTTTTTTCCAGGGAAGTGTTTGCACCTCAGCGGCTTAACTCCCGAACCACTGACGGCGGATGACGACTACAAGCTTTTGCGCTTCGGTATCGGTTTCACGAATATGGTGGCTCGCGCCACCAAAGGCAGCGCCGACCTCACGAGAAAAGAAATTAAAGAAGGTTAGTAAGCAGGTAGACAGTAAAAAAAGAACGCCACGGAGTTGTGGGACGAGACACGACACGACTCACGCGCTTGGGTGTAGATAAGCAAAAACTCGCTTCATTCCGTTCTACAACGAACCACCGAATGAACCCGTAGCCGAGCCGTTCGTTTCGTATCGTACGCGCGTTCCAACGCACATATGGGATAAGAAAACAAGCCCGCCTGTACAACACATTATAATCGCGGTACCCTCGGGTCGAAGGCAACGTCGGAAAGCAGTTTTCAATGCCCCCCATGGCTCCCCACTCTGATTCACCGATAGACAGTTGAGCGTCGAACGTACAGCAGTCGCGCATCGTGAATACATATAAAAAAAAGTATAAAAATACTTTAGTCTGATGCTGAAAACACGATCGTGAAAATTTTAGCTAAATACTCATGTTGCGGGCGGCCTTCGTCAAGATGGTGGAGGCGACATTTTGAAGACAAATTTTCGGATATCGATTTATTTCTAGGATATTAATAAAAAGAACAAGTTTTAGTATCAATAGAGGATTTCCGTAGGTAGTTTTGTGATCGACGGGTTCGCGAATAAGACGACGACTGACGTTGAAATTACGATGACGGGGACTATCGATGAATATCAAAATGGGACACCCTGTAGACACTTAATCCGATGTATTCATTGTTGGGTATTCGGTAGTCGACGAAACTACCATAGCAGCGACGAGTGAATCTATATTCTGTTTATTAATTAATATTTTAGACACTAATCAAAACGCGAATTTGAACACTTTTTATTTGATATTTTCTTCCTCAGTACAAAATCTCAGTTGATCATATCAAAAGCACTATACATGTATATAAACTGGCCATGTTTGACATTCTTTATTCATTTGTTCGTGGGGCTTATCGTTTTTTCCACCATTTTGTGTTTCGGTGGATTTATTTCCTAAATGTAAAAAATAACATGTAAAGATATGTAAACACGTAATGAAACATGTATTCTCCAAAATGATGGGGCTAACCTCGCGCTTTTAGAAGAATCTAATTCACGAAGTTCGTAGGAAACAGTCAGAAAAAATCTTTCTCGGAACGTAAACTTTTCGAAGCCGCGAAACACGTTTCTATATACAAAACGATAACTATGCAAAAACGCGGTGCAAAATACTTAAATTTCTGTCGATTACATGTATCAATATACGTGCGTGCGTATAAGTTCGCACGATTTACGAGAGCCTTCTCAAGCGTTCGCTCTCGGTTAAGGAGAAAACGATACGATGAAAAGAAATGTAAACAAATAAGCAACTATTTATCGATAAGTGTCGGTTACTTACCACGTAACGCCTCTGGATCTCTGCCAGCGACAAAGAGGCTTGCCAGCCACGTTTTGATTCACAATCGAAATGTTTCGTTCACTAAACTTTCTCCACTCATTACCTGTTGCCAGAGGATCCGGAGGTAGAAGACGAAATGGAGGCAATACCGCGTTATTTGCACTACTTATCGTTAACAAAACAAACATGAAACGCTATTTAGCTACGAAAATCGATTGAAGTAAATCGCGATCCTCACTTATCGTCGCCGGCCCGACAGCGGCAACGGTAGCGGCAGCGCAGCGGGCACGAGTAAAATCAAACAAGAGTGAAGCAGCGGCAGAATAGAACGAGAATGAGAATATGGGAATGGGATAGAATACGCGGCGGTATACTATGGCGGGCTGGCGGCACGCGGCCGCGGGATCAGTGTTGCCAACAGAGTTCGTAGAAATTCTCTCGGTCACGTGACTAACGTCGCGCGTATCCGAAACCGGCGCGATTAAATGAATGGCACAGTATTTAACATGTGTGGACGTATGTAATGCATATGTATATATTTATACACACGCACGGTATATATATATATATTATATATATATATGCAGCTCATAATATATTAGTTATGCGACCACGTGCGGTGGCAAGACGCGCGAACAGTGGGGGTAGGAGCAGTTTTCCTTTTTCCGTCCGGTAGACCATGTTAGTTCACCGATCGGATCGGTTGTATTCTTCACAACGAGGAACAAAATGGGACCGTTCGGATTCATACGGAGGGTCAAAACCGTGCATTTGGCATTATATGTTTACGTAAGATAACAGTGTAAATGTGTTTTCGGTATCCTAATTGTGTAAAGCTAGATTTCTTTGTGTTTAAGACGTGTGTTTTTATATGTGTTTCGATTGTATAAAGGATTCGAATAACAGTATTCAACGTAGTTCATACTGAAATCGAAGTAATTGAAAAATTGTAAGTTTATGTAAAGAATTTTATCATTTAAACGAAGTTATGCAGATGTTGGTGCGAACGCGAACGAACTGACCTTACGCAATGAGGGTTAAAAAAAATTGTAACATTGATAATTATTCGAAAATCGTATTAAATTTCTAATTTCTGTTCATTTTTATAGGTAGTCACATTCTGTTAGAAAAGTTACGGAAATACAAGCCGAAGATCGCCGTGTTTAATGGCAAATTGATCTACGAGGTGTTCTCTGGGAAGAAAGAATTTGGATTTGGCAGACAACCTAACTTGGTCGAGGGTACCAACACGGTAAGGCAAATTCTTGTACTTTCAAGTACGTACATTGTATACTAAAAAATTAACGAACTGATATTCGTTTTCAGTATATGTGGGTGATGCCGTCGAGCAGCGCGAGGTGCGCGCAGCTCCCGCGAGCGGCGGACAAGGTACCGTATTATGCGGCTCTTAAAAAGTTTCGCGATTACTTGAACGGTACCATCTCCCATCTGGACGAGTCCGACATCGTGTTCGCGGACTCGAAGCTGAAGAAGAAGGAACAGGACGCGATCGAGGACAAAAAGCCGACGTTCTGCGACGGATTAATGCACGACGGAGATGGTAGAATTTCCGAGGTGAACGGGAACGGGATCAAACAGGAGCCTAATTCTCAGATACCCGGTAAGAAGAAGAGGGGCAGACCAAAGAAGATAAANTTTTCAAGTACGTACATTGTATACCAACAAATTAACGAACTGATATTCAATTTCAGTATATGTGGGTGATGCCGTCAAGCAGCGCGAGGTGCGCGCAGCTCCCGCGAGCGGCGGACAAGGTACCGTATTATGCGGCCCTTAAAAAGTTTCGCGATTACTTGAACGGCACCATCTCCCATCTGGACGAGTCCGACATCGTGTTCGCGGACTCGAAGCTGAAGAAGAAGGAACAGGACGCGATCGAGGACAAGAAGCCTACGTTCTGCGACGGATTAATGCACGACGGAGATGGTAGAATTTCCGAGGTGAACGGGAACGGGATCAAACAGGAGCCGAATTCTCAGATACCCGGTAAGAAGAAGAGGGGCAGACCAAAGAAGATAAAGAATCCGGAGGATCAGCCGCCACCCGATCCGGAAAAACTGGACGCAAACGGAGAGGTGATAAAGAAACGACGGGGACGACCGAAGAAGATTCACCAGCAGCAAAAGCAGCAGGAAAGGGAAATCAGAGAACGAGAACATCTCCAGCAACAGCAGCAGCAACATCACCACCACCCGCATCATCATCATCAACAGCAGCAACACCAAGGAATGGGTCACATGGGGGACGGCTACGGAAATGTGGTGTCCAACTGTTTTTCTCCGCCGAAGACGTTTGCACATATGGCTCCCTATCCGCAGCAGATGAACGATTCCGGATATTACGGACAAGGAATGAACGATAGTCCTTATAGTATGAACGCGAAACAGAGTCCCGTGCATCTGCAACACTACAGCCAAAGTCCGAAATCGATGTCGCTCTCGTTTACTCATTCCGATCTGTCTTCGGAGATTAACACCGCGATCTCCTCCGAGAACAACTTGGAGCCGTCGCCGTTGACTTCACCGAGCGTCGAGCACCCGGACTTCGAGCCACCGACGAGTATGTCCCAGCAGGCGATGAACAACGATCACCGCCAGTACAATCCGGCCGGGAACGGTGACAATCCCGGGCACCACGGTAGTCCAGGAACCCCGACTCATCCGAGCTACGCCAGTTACATGGGTTACCACGAACAAGCGTCCGAATCTCACAACCCGCACCCTCATCAGAACACGTCGACGCCGTTGAGCCAGCCCGGCGACGAGCACTCGCATCACTCTCATCCCACTCCGCCGCACACGCATCCACACACGCCGACTCACGCGTCGATGTCGCCTCATCACCCGCACGAGCAATACGCGACGATGAAGAGGAACACCGGGCAGGACGTCGCCTCGAAGAGTCTCAGCGATCTCGAATCTCTAGTCGATCAGATACCCAGTATAGCCGACGGTGGCAGCCNCCATTCCGATCTGTCTTCGGAGATTAACACCGCGATCTCCTCCGAGAACAACTTGGAGCCGTCGCCGTTGACTTCACCGAGTGTCGAGCACCCGGACTTTGAGCCACCGACGAGTATGTCCCAGCAGGCGATGAACAACGACCACCGCCAGTACAATCCGGCCGGGAACGGTGACAATCCCGGGCAGCATGGTAGTCCAGGAACCCCGACTCATCCGAGCTACGCCAGTTACATGGGTTACCATGAACAAGCGTCCGAATCTCACAACCCGCACCCTCATCAGAACACGTCGACGCCGTTGAGCCAGCCCGGCGACGAGCACTCGCATCACTCTCATCCCACTCCGCCGCACACGCATCCACACACGCCGACTCACGCGTCGATGTCGCCTCATCACCCGCACGAGCAATACGCGACGATGAAGAGGAACACCGGGCAGGACGTCGCCTCGAAGAGTCTCAGCGATCTCGAATCTCTAGTCGATCAGATACCCAGTATAGCCGACGGTGGCAGCCAACGTCTCCAGCACTCGCATCCTGGGATGAACGACGACGGGTCGATGTCGGAGAAAATGGAATCGCATCATCAGTCTTATCTCTCCGGATTCTCCGGGATGTCGAACGTCGGCATGTCCAACTACAGCCCCCCTCTGGCTCCCTCAGGTGCTGCCTATCCAACTTCGCTACATCACTCTCCCAACGACGGTTACAACTCTCTTTACGGTACGAACGGACGTCAGGACTCGCAACAGCAGCAGCAGCAGCAACATCAACAGCAGCAACAACAGCAGCAGCAGCAGCAGCAGCATAGCAAGTCGTACACCGTTGAAAATCTAGCGTCTAGCAATTACACGCCGAGTATGAGCGGGCACGCCGGTAATTCATACCCGAACATAATCCCCAGTCCTCATTATCCGGTGCCGATGGGGTCGACGAACGGATATCTTTTCAGTGGCCTCGAGTCGAGCTTGATGCAACGCACTTACGGAATGGGCAGTATGGGAGGCATGGGAGGAATGCACCCTAGCCTCGGTCACATGACCAATCCTTATTCTTACAACGGTTCGTATTCTAGTTCCTTCGACGCCTATCCGGCACCACCGACTGGGATCCACGCCCCGAGCGCGAACTATCCCGGTGGCTACGGTAGCAGCACGTCTGGTACTTCGACGCCACCGTCGTACCTCCCCTCCCATCATAGGCCGTCGGTCGACCTCGCTTACGACGGTGTATGATAGTAATCTATGTAAACCTATTCGACTTACTTCGTACTCGCATATATGCACGCTCACACGCGTATTCGCGAACACACAGCTACACGTACTCGTAGTAGGTATGTACTATGTACTCGGGAAGACACGCATAGACAAGAACAGTGAGTGGACGAACAAACACACGATTCGAGCACTGCGTTTATCTTTTCTACGTATTTTTACACGTTTGGAATCCGCCAGAACGGCTCTTCTCGGCGCGATTCGTTGTGCTACGATTTGCGCGTCTGAAACACGTTCTCGAGCTTTTTTAGCTTTCCTCGGTCCCCGCTTACCTGTCTCTGCATGCCTGCCCGCCCGCCTATGTACCCGTCGTCCTCCTCCTCCTCCTCTTGCATTTCTCCTGTTTTCCCTCCTGATTCTTTCCATCCGGCTCGAATAACGATTATGTCGCCAGTAATGAGTAAATGATTGCCACCGGAAGCGTGACACTTTCGCGTATGAGTCGCGTCACGAGCCTGGATTCTGTTCAAGTTAACGCGATTCCGAAAGCGGCGTACGAGCTCGAGACGCTGCTCGATCCTTTTCACAGTGATATCGTGCATCGATCGTCGATAATGAGAGATAAATCAAACGTTAAGGATTCACTTTTTTCATGTTACGCTTACGTTATTGTTGAAATGCGTTTCCGACGGTTCCACTTCAACGGCGGACACGTCCAATCTCTTGCTGTTTCAATGAACCGATTGTTGTATTATAATATATGTACAATACATTTGTGTTCAGAACCCGTGGATTGTTACAATTTTTTTCGTTAAAATCGTTAGAATTTATTCCACGCGTATATACATATACATACATGCTATACTTGTTATCATAATCTGCTCTTTCTCCGTTACTTTCGTTATAGATCAGCGGACTAATTTCCGCGCGGACAACTTATTGGCTTCAACCGGCAACTAAAATCAGTCTCAATGAATTCGCAAACTTTCGCCACTTTCAATGCTGATTAAAAAATTATACAAAACGAGATTCAAGCGACGAGATCGGGCATACAAGTGAGACTGCTATCGAAGATAGTAAGCGGTGCAGTTCGCGTTCCGAGCATTTTCTTTTTCGAAGGACCAACGAACAAAATTTGCACATCAGAATTAATGTCGATCGGAACGTTTACGTGTATATATATTTTGTTCGACAGCGTTGGAAAAATATCAAATTTCGTTAGGAGTGCGATTTTGTAGACACGATTACTCCGTCGCATTGTGGACATGCATATTATATTACATACATATGTATGCTTTACACATGTGTGGTTAGTATGTACGTACTCATGCACATGCTCGTATGCATATACATACAGCGTATGCGCTACAGACAGATTATATTATATCGAAGCAATAACGCGTATGCGCTTGTGCACATGATTAATCGTAAACTGTATCTATATGTTTAATGCGAATCTAGTCAATCCGATTCGTTGAATCGTGGCAAATTATCGCGGTAATCGACCGAGTAATCCTGCGTGCCGATCAAGAGCCCGTGCGTGCACAACCGTCGAAACGACGCAACGGACTGGTATCTTTCTTCCTGCGCCGTGTTTCACAGTTGAAAACGTCCGTCGCGTCGACGACGCAAAAGGAGTTCAAATCCTTAAATCGATCGACCGACGGAGGCAGTGAATTCCGCGCGATTTCTTTTCCTCCTCTGAGAAAGAAGAAACGCGAGCGAATTCTAATCTGAATCGAGAACAATTTTTCCAAGTAAATTAATTTGTGTACAGGTCGCGGTTACTTTCACGTGTTCATCGTACAGTCGATCGTCAACGTGTAGAATGTAAGATCTGTGGCTTGTCGAGCTATCTGTATGTATATGTATCGGCAACAAAGTGCATTACGTGATCGCTAATTTATCGCATTCGTGATCGTTAATTATTGGCAATGATACGCGAACAGGACTGGCCGGACGGAAATTGGAAAGATCGATCGAACCACGAGTCACGAGAACGATCGAGGAGAAGAAGTGGGTCGTTATATTATAATCGTTACTAGATTCGGTAAGCATCCTCGCTTTTGTACCTCGCACGTTCGCTTACAACTGTAATCGTTCTCGTTGCAATTTGTTTATCGGTTAATCGTTCTCGATTATCGACGTGCCGCTGTGAATGTAAAGAAAACTATCGTCTGCATAGAGAAATACGTTACCGATTTTTACAGTTGTCGCGTTACCTTATCTCGTTAATTGTACATTCAATTGCTACGTTTCGAGCCACCGAGAGGATTACAATGTTTATCGTAACACGATCACGAACCAATCGATGTAGATCTATGTAGATGTACGATCGGCATTCCCTTTTGTCGCTAATCAACGCTGTAAAATTCCGCATCTGGTGTAACTGTATGGGACAAAAAAGATAAATGAAAATTGAACCGGTACGGGCGCGCGTACGTGTGTAGACGCGAACGTATGGGACGAAATGATCAAAACTAACACGGGAAATGAACGTGGAATCGGCGAATAGGTTTACATACGTTTTAAACGTGCATACGTGCGCGCACGTACGCGCGCTCATACTCACTGAATATATATAAATATTATATATTGATTATCTATGATAAGCGAGAAACATTTATCAAGTAATCACATAAGATGTGTTGAAACATTTAAAATGCACAGGGTATAGATGAGAAAATCGTTGATATAATAACTGATGTCTATATAAATAGGTCTCCGTCTACGCGTACAGTTTGTCGCGTGTTCTATCCGTCGCGAGTCGAATCTGCAAACAAAACTTGGTGAGAGTGGCACCGAACGGATTTCCATCATAGGTATTAATCCGTGGGTTTATCGCGATGCACCGGAATCGCGACAAAGTCTCCGCGTACATGGAAGTCTAATGAATGTTTCTTTTGTTCAATCGGCCTCAAGAACACACAAAGCGCGTACGACCGATAAGTAATCTATGGTATCTACATAGATGTTTTTCAGATTAAAACGGGGCAGTTCTAGTTCTAAGTGTCGTCGGTGTTAATCGTTTGTCGATAATGAAATGGATCGAAGGAGAATAAGGAAATTCGGCTAAAACGTAAACGAACGAAAAAGCAAGGGAAAAGAAAGGCAGAGAGAAACCGGGAATAACGCATGCCGTAACCATTGCTACGAATTAATCGAATTCGATCGATTGTGTAAATTGAGATGCTAAAAATTAAGTATAAATACATTATACAGATTTAAAAGTGATTTCGCTGTTGATTGTATCGAAATAATAACGACAAAATAATGATAGTAACGTTAATGGTAACGATAATAACAATAATAATAATGGTAATAATAATAACAGTAATAATAAAGAGGAACAGAAAGAAAATGAAAATCGAGAGAGAAAGAGACAGAGAGCAAGGGAGAGAGAGAAAGCGAGTGAAAGAGAGTGAGAGAGAGAGAGAGAGAAAATTCGTGCACAAGCGAGTAGAGAGCTTGGGCCAAAATCGGCCTCTGACATATTTTTTAATCGCTTCGAACCTCTAATTACTCTATCTTATAAACTTAACGATGTATTAAAGATTAAAATTAATGGTGCGAAAGTCTACCTACCGTATAGCTTAAACAATCGAGCAGTCAATCGTTGGTTAATCCTATCCATCGCTTTAAACCTTCTTCAGGCCCAGCACAGACGAGCGGTTTTACAGCGTTCTTCTGCCACAATCACCTGTTTGTCTTCGCTTTCACAATTAGGTGAACAAAGACAAACATGTGATTGTAGGAGGAAAATACTGCCGCAAAACCGTTCGTTCGAACCGGGCCCACACCATTTCTCTGTTAACGATAACGATCGCGTCATTGTCAATGTTAGTATCAGTGTCGGTCCGAGCGTTCGGATTACATACTGATTGTGAGATATATGTTTTATTACGAATAACGACCAACGACGTGCTTGTCTCACGAGTTGTTCGCTGCAGAAAACACGGGAAGGAAGCGACCAATATTTTATTTATGTTTATTTCATCCCTCCTTTCACTCATCTTGTCCGATTACGTCAACATGTTACGTCCACCAATTTCTCTACAATAAAATTGAACTCGAACAGTGACCGTTAATCGTTGCTTCAAAAGAATTCAAGGATATATTTTTATTAGATAGCTTCCTCTTCTTTTATCCCCCTTATTGTTACTCCTTTCCATCCGTTACCGAATCGCGATTACACGAACGTAAATTGATTTTGTTCAAGTCTCTTGTACTCACGTATGCATGTACGTTCATACGTGCAGTTGTACGATGTATGTGTCGCATATATACACGAACAGTCCGAGGAACAGGTGCAAAGAAGTCGTAAAATTCGTCAGGTAGTTGGAGTTTATGGTTCGGGTAACCGCGACATGATTTTTGAAGTGCCGAAGGGTTCGAAATCCTCGAGTCTCGTTTAGACTTGTGCGAAATTCTGTAAAACCGTACTTACAATTAGTGGGACAGCGGGACGCACACATTGGCTCGCCAACTCTAAGTGGATAATCCTGGGTGCGGGAAAAAAAGCAAGGGTCAACTCTAAAAAAGTGTCAGTTTCAACTACCTGAATTTTACGAGCCTCCTNTCGAAGGGTTCGAAGTCCTCGAGTCTCGTTTAGACTTGTGCGAAATTCTGTAAAGCCGTACTTAGTGGGACAGCGGCTCGCCAACTCTAAGTGGATAATCCTGGGTGCGGGAAAAAGAGCAAGGATCAACTCTAAAAAAGTGTCAGTTTCAACTACCTGAATTTTACGAGCCTCCTACATCTGTTCCTCGGGTTGTGACTTGCATACCTTGCACGCCGCCGGTGCTAAACGAATCGTGGAAACGCAGAGATGGGAAGACGCGATATGCGATCGTCCGATCGGTGAACAAAAGACAAGAGGCAAAAGTAAGATGGATTTATTCGAATCCAAACTCGCGGATTTTGTTGACTGCTAGGGATCGGAGAGCAGCGTATTAGACCCATTCGATGTCGTGTATGTGTATAGTATATGTATGTATTCGCAGTCATCGATGTGGAATTGTAATTTTGATGGGCCGATTGCCGACTGATCGTTGTATACTTGGATGTACTTGATGTTCGCATGGTGCGCATACATACATAATTATTACACGAAGAAACTTGCCAGACAATGTAATCCAGTTCTCCGTATAAGAAGGAAGACGTCTGGAAGAGTTGTGTAATTTTTCTTTTCGATTAAGAGGAACACATAAAATTAGGAACTCGAACGATTTCGAAATCGAACATTTCAAATAAATCTCTTTATTCTTCCAAGTATTTGATACACGTGCAATCTACAAATTGTACCTAACGATAATGTATTGCTCAGCTCAGTAACTGAAATCTACGTGTAGTAAAAAGTGTAATCACCGTCGCGGATAAGACTCGAAAAGTAATATACGATGTCGATTATGATTTCACGTTCTCTCGACTCCGTTCCGATATTTTGCCAACTTTCCGTACGAGGTATTCATCACCTATTTACGATTAGCGCCTTCTCAACGCTTACGGTTTACAATCTTTCGTTAATTACTGTCCAAGAATGATCGTAACGGTGTTGTCAGCGAGAGAAGAATGTGTCTACATAGCGTCGCGTGAAACCAAAACAAACGTCGCATCAGTGAGAGAGAAATGCCGAAATCGCTATTGTGCGTTTAACTGTATGGTATGACGAGTGAATGAATGAGATCGCATTATGCAATTCTTCTTGTAAATTTTAAATATAACGAATCCTGTGGAGACACTTCTCTTTTTAGACTCACTTTACCTGAGTCATTGGCAGTTTGTGTCAAAAAATAAATTGATTCGTTAAAAGAGCTCGCTGTTCGAAACTTAATCATTTCCTATTCCACGTATGTGCGAGAGATAGCTCATCGGATTCTCGACTCGCTTTGCATATTCGCGTAAAGCTAGACAGAGAACACGTCATATTTTCTATGTATGTGTCCAAAATAGAAATCCAATGAGTATTCCATACATACATACATACAGTTGTAGTGAGAATACATACGTTCTGACGATTGTGGGTATTTTCTGACAATGCACTGTGACATTTCTTTTTTACACCAAATCCAATAATACAAAAACATAAGAAATTAATATTTAAATTCGTTTCAGAATGATAAAAGTCACAACTTTATTGTTATCACTGAAAAACACGATTTACTTACACTTTTCGTAGTGTTTTGGTTGAACGGTTTACGTTGGCACAGCACACAGTGAATGAGCTTCATGGCTATGTTCAGGGCGAGGCGCGGTATTTAACACATGCGCAGTCGAGGTCGGACTGTTGAAAACGGCAGAGTTTCTCGTCTCTGCTTCGTGAGAATTAGGATCGGAAATGGGAATGGGGATGGGAACTGGGGGGATTGGGATTGGCGTCATCATGGTGTGTGGGTCGGTGCGTTTTTAAGACACGAGTTTGTTTTCAACCGGATGAGGCATCAGGACTTTTCTCGTAACGGTGATGCTTGTACACAGTGCGTTATCATTGTTTAAAGTGTCATCGGTATGGCGAGGAGCGTCGGTGTCCGATGTGCGGCCGCGAAATAAATTCTAAGCGGAACAACGCGACAACGATGCACACGATGTCGGAACGGATCTCCCGTCTTCGTCGGCCCGTGCGGAAATACGAATGGACGCTTGTTGCATTGTCGTTATTGTCGTCGCTCGTGTGCCCGTTGCACGGTGGAAAACTCGATAGCGTGTCGTACGATAATCTGAAGAATAACCAGTGCCCCGTTGAGTGTGGCTGTCTCGGCAATGTGGTCGACTGCAGTAGCCTGCAATTGATTGGTGCACCCAGTGGGCTACCACCATGGACAGAGATCTTGTGAGTAAATAATTGCGACTTATTCTATTCCTATTCCCTCTCGACAGAACTCGCGTTCTAAATTACCCATGAACTCTCGCTATTTTTTCCATTGCACAAGCCTTTCCCCGTCTTCGCTTCTATTTGTGTTTTACGTCTACGTAAATACAAATAGGCACCCGATGCCTGTTTCGTCTATGCGCTCACGTTTTTTTCTTCCCGATGCTGACAATGGGTCTCACAATACGCTACGTAATATTTATCGTTTATATACGTCGGTCGCATTCCGATCGGCACAATACTGTGTATCGAGTTTATGTTAAACATGTGAGATATTTTACTGTTAAAAAATGCGCATGTACGGTGTAATACGATCTAACAAGATAAGATAATGCGAGCGCAGAAAATTAATTACAGAGAATATGTTTTAATTTAGATACAATGGTACTGCTCTCATATTGTCGATTAAAACAATGTGCGTACGCGAATACTTTATGAAACCTAATTAGGATGATCATAAGAAATACTAATGATTTAAGGAAACATTTTTTTAATTAAGTACCGCTCACGATGTAACTCGTTTATCTTAAATTTATGCACATGCTCTTGAAAATGTATCAGACTAGATGCAATAAGTAAATACTTAATTAATCCTTCGGAGGTTTATTTTCTCGTTAAGATTACATCGTAAATAGAGTGAAATAATGCCTATAGACTAAAAGTGTACATGGTTTTATCTTTCAAAATAAGAATCGAGTTCTCCCTTTCTGCAAATATCGTAAAGATCGATAAGGATTTATGAACTATGTGCGACAGCCTGTAGCGATATGGATTTATCAAGACTTTATTCTACAGCTGAGAAGATCAATATCCGTTCGATTAACACTAAATCTACCATGCACCAGTCAAATAACCGTTTTTAATTTATTCTATAAACAATAAGAAGAAAACAAAATTTGTTTTGTCACATTGTGAAAATTCTGATCATCGTTTGAGCTATTATCAATCTAAAATTTGCCAACATTAAATTACACTAAAATGTAAAAGATATAAATATGGAATACTAAAACTGTCGGTAGATTTAGTATTAAAAATCAGAGGAAGTTCAAATTCCTTTTCTTTGCAGAGAGCTAAAGGAGAATAATATAGCTAGCTTGGAACCCGATGCTTTGNTTTAATTTATTCTATAAACAATAAGAAGAAAACAAAATTTGTTTTGTCACATTGTGAAAATTCTGATCATCGTTTGAGCTATTATCAATCTAAAATTTGCCAACATTAAATTACACTAAAATGTAAAAGATATAAATATGGAATACTAAAACTGTCGGTAGATTTAGTATTAAAAATCAGAGGAAGTTCAAATTCCTTTTCTTTGCAGAGAGCTAAAGGAGAATAATATAGCTAGCTTGGAACCCGATGCTTTGTCGCATTTAACTAAATTAAAAGAATTGTAAGTATTTAGAGAGTAATTTTAATGTCTTAGAAAGATTCCCTAAACTTTTATTTTTGCGATCGTTTAAGGGATCTTAGTGCCAATAAATTTGGAGACAACTTTACTATCGTTCTGTCGGAAGCTACATCCTTGCAAGGGCTTAAAGTAAATAAGAATCTATTGACAGAAATACCGGACCTGTATTTTATTAAAAACATAACGCACCTTGCGCTGTAAGTGTATCATGTTTTACCACTGAATTGTGTTAAGTTTGCCCCTTTCTTCCCCCACCCGTTTTCTCTCTCTCTATGATATGAAAATGAAATCTATTCTTGCAGAAGTCACAATTCTATTAGTGTTATAAATGGGACTGCGTTACTCACCTTGCAGCAGCTTCAGAATTTGGATCTCAGCGGGAATGAAATAAGCGAGATTCGAAATGGATCGTTCCTTGCTCCCAATTGCATCACGCACTTGTACGAAACTATTGACCAATGCGTTTTGCAACGTCACATTTCACATGATTCTGCGATTTATTTTATTTCCTTTATTACAGAAACTTGAATATGAATCGGATAAAAATAATTGAGAATGGAAGCTTAGATAATCTGACCTGCCTGGAAGAACTGCGATTGAACAAAAATAACTTGACCCAGCTGAAGGACCTGTTTACAAATTTGTCTAAATTACGCATATTGTGAGAAACTGTTCTATGTTTTACGATTTCTACAGTACAGATCACGCGCCACGCGTGCGATTAGATAAAAGAATATATGATGTCATTTCGTTCTTTTTTTTTTAAGGGAATTAAATAAGAATGAACTGCAGACGATACAAGCGCTCAGCTTGAAAGGTTTGACCAACTTAGAAGAGTTGCGGTTGAAGAGGAACAAGATTGAAACATTGAACGATGGCGCGTTCTGGCCTCTTGACAATCTGACGATACTGCAACTAGACTTTAACTTGTTGACTGTTGTGAGGAAAGGTGGCCTGTTCGGATTAGGACATTTACAAAAGTTGACACTGTCGCACAATCGAATAAGCACGATCGAGACTCAAGCATGGGACGGGTGCAAGGAAATCGTTGAGTTGTTAGTATTATTTTCAATTGTAATTTTATAACTTCGAGCCTCAATGCAATGATAATAATGATTATCTGCTTCTCAGGGATCTTTCGCATAACGAGTTATCAGCTATTGGACGAGGTACTTTCGAATTCTTAGAAAAACTGGAAAAGCTCAAGTTGGATCACAATCAGATTAGCCACATTTCGGACGGCGCGTTCAGTTCTACTCCCAGTCTACAAATATTGTATGTATATTATATTTTAAATATAACAACGATACGAACGTGAACATTTCTGTAATTATTTCTATCCCCAAAGGGAACTCAATTACAACAAGATTTCGTATATGGTGGAGGACACGAACGGCGCCTTCGATTCATTAGGACAGCTATGGAAATTGGAACTGTCCCATAATAAAATAACTTCAGTGAACAAGAACGCGTTCAGCGGATTGAGCAGCGTAACCGAACTTGACTTGACTGGGAATGATATGACCAGCATTCAGGAAAACGCGTTCGCTTCGATGACTAGTCTGACCAAACTGAGGATGAATTCAAGTATGTATAACACGTACACGTGTCGCATAATTGTTTGCCTTTCGTTTCTAACTCAGTTTTTCCTTGTTCCTTTTTACGTATATAGAAGATTTAGTTTGCGACTGCGGCTTACAATGGCTGAGTGTGTGGCTGCGTGAACATAGATACAGCGACGCGGAGATTTACTGCGGATATCCGCTTTGGTTGCAGGGAATGTCGTTAACCCAACTTCATCATAAGAATTTTACGTGTGGTTCGTACAGCACTTAGGACGTTTTTGATGCGTGATAGTCGACCAAGATTAATTAATGAATTTTTTTTAATACAGATGAGTACCCAAAGCCAAGAATTATTCAAGAACCGAAAAGTAAGATGGGAATCAAAGGGGATAACGTGACGTTGACTTGTCGAGCAACGAGTACCGCCACTGCCCCACTCCGATTTACTTGGAAGCACGATAACGTCGAGATCGACGATGATACTTTACAAACGCATACTGATTTAACGGCAAACGGGACTAAAGAGGCTTCCTCGACTTTACATCTTATCAACGTTACGCATGCAAATGCTGGAAAGTATCAATGCATGGTGACAAATACTTATGGGACGACGTACTCGACCAAGGCGAAGATAAGCATTTTAGGTAAGCTCTCAGTGACTTCCACTTGCCGTTCGTTCAAATATATCGATTAAAATATATGTCGAAATTGAAATCGATCAAATATATGTTTCATTTATATACAGTGTACCCATCTTTCTCAAAAATACCTCACGATATACTTGAAGTCGCTGGAAGTACTGCGCGGCTCGAGTGTTCCGCGGAGGGTCAACCATCGCCTCAGATAGCCTGGCAGAAAGACGGGGGAAACGATTTTCCAGCGGCGAGAGAGAGGAGAATGCACATGATGCCAACGGACGATGTCTTGTTTATCGTCGACGTCAAGACTGCCGACAGCGGAGTTTACTCGTGCACCGCGCAAAACCTCGCTGGAGTCATTGTCGCGAATGCTACTGTCATTATACTTGGTAAACATCAGAATAAAAATTCGTCTTTATTCACTGATTTAACCCTTTCAAAAAGATCTCTGCACAAGGAGCTGCTGCCAGAACCTAAAGGCTGTCCACCGCGAAAGAGTTAATAGCGTCATTATTCTAATATTTCTTCTTTTTACAGAAACACCGTCGTTCGTGAAACCAATGGAAAATAAGGAGATAACGGTCGGTGGTTCGATCGTATTAGAATGCATGGCAAGCGGCACGCCGAGACCGAAATTATCCTGGCGTAAAAACGGCAATCCTTTGCAAGCAACTGAGAGACATTTCTTCACTGCTGAGGACCAGTTGTTAATAATCGTTGATACTAAAATGAGCGACGCTGGCAGTTATGAATGTGAAATGAGTAACTCGTTAGGCAGCGTCGTCGGTGCATCTCATCTCACTGTGAAACCAGGTAAGTTATTTCTATATGAAGATGTGCGAATCTAGATTTACATCTGGACTCAAAAATTTAATGGTTCTCCACAGCTCCTGCGTCGACTCCCAGTCCCATGTCAGTGAACGAAGACGACATACTCGGTTTAATAATAATCACCATCGTGTGTTGCGCCGTTGGCACATCCATTGTATGGGTGGTTATAATTTACCAAACCCGGAGACGGTTGAATGCTGTCACGCAGGCTAGAAACAATCAGCCACAGTCGACGGCTATTATCACGGGTGCCACGGTGGCCGACACGCAGACGCATTTATATTTGGAAACGAGTTCTCAACATAGCAGAGACAGCGGCACCAGTACCAATCGCAGCAGCGACCAATTGCAATTATGTTTACCCGGTTAGTATAGTAACCTCTTCTCGCGATTTCCTCTGTTTTTTATATCAAACTTTGCATATTCTCGTTACACATGAGATTATGCCACGAGATATCCACGTTTACCATAAAACTATAATCACGAGTCACACTTGTTAAAGTACAGCAAAGGGTTGATCTCCTTTCTTTAATTCCAATTTATTTTTGCATACTAATTTTTGCTTATCAATATTGAGTTCAGAGGAGATCGTCACGTGTCCAACGGTCCACGAAGAAGAAACTAACACGGCGGTCAACGTAGGAGCTCCATTATTAAGATATACGAACCACGAGCGACAAGACGAAGACGAAATTTGTTCCGTTTAGGAGCAGAGATTTCAAGTATGTCTGTAATCTATGATACATCTCTCTCTCCTCTCATCTCCTTCTCCTCCTTCCTTTCCTTCTCTTCTCAGGATCGAAAATTCGTCCTCTTTGTATTCTGCGCGAACAGTTTTTCGTTTGCTATATTCTACGTGCAAATTGACAGGATGATAGATCTTAACGTGATCTTTATCAATCGAGATGAAGTTGAAAGCTTGTCGAAAGGATAAACGCAAGCGGTTAGACGAAGCATCATCGTCACGAGTGCGACGACGATTATTGCAGTATCGACGTACCATTAAGCAAAGCGAACTGTTCAATGCCGTGACTGGTCTCCCTCGTCGTTTTTTACATTTACATTTTTACATTATTATATTATTGTACTGTGCTGTACGATATCAACAAGTTGGACTCATCGGACGACAGAATTCGATCTTGATCTCGATCACTTCGTCGTATTCGTTACGGCGAATTCCGAGAAGTTCCTGGTGAGAGTTGAGATCTAGCTACACTATCATCGAACGGTCTCTGGACGTCCAGAGACCTTGCCGTGTCGTTCCGTTCGATGACAGTGTAGTTAGACCTTTATATGGAAGTCTGGAGTAAAGTACATGCACGTTACGTACGTATGATTTGTAAATATATCTAACATAAGGTAACTAACGCGTGGCAACCAGAAAGTAATTTCTCTGTAAATAACTGGCAGTGTCGTTTTCAAGTAGAAACGTAGAACGATACGTATAAGTTCCAGGTGTATCAGGAATGAAGTGCAACGCGCGCAGAACCCACTTACGTATATTGTAGACCAGTCTTTTGTGATAGATATTTATTTTTAGGATTACGTACCTATAATTGCTGTTAGTTCTCCCCCCGAAAAGTGTATATTATTTATATTATTATAATTACGTAACAACGGCCAGCGAGACGCGAGGCCCACGCACACGAATTCATGTACGTACACTGAACACGCGTCGTCTGTGTACTGTGAATTGATTGCGCACCAAAGTATTCTGATGCAGTAGATATGTATGTATGTACTTCGTGATTCGTCTTCCCTGTCCCCTTATTTTTTATCCGCCATACACTTGCGTGGCGCAAGAAAAAAAGTATTGAGAAATATATTAGGTCTACCGGAAAGTTACGAATACCAACAAGGAAGAAATGCTACTACTAAAGTAGAAATTTATTGAAAGTGTTTAGCGAAGATTCAGTGTCTGATAGAGCATGCGGAAAATTTCAAATAGGTGATTCGACTTTTCGACGATACTGTCGAGGTCATGTTAGAACAAAATCCTTTTTGGACAACATCTGAGATTGCGGAAAGGTATGGTACACAGCTCAATACAGGAGAGAACTTTCCGATAGACTTAATATAAATCGATTCATCGTCTATTCGAATACGTGGCCAATTATTTTATAAAAATTGCGCAAACTCGCCGTCGTATTAATTATATATCAGTGATAAAATGTAAAATTACACTTTTCTATAGCGAGAATCTCGCGTTTCGACTTCTGCGCCTGACTGTGTGTGATACACCAAATAAGGTACCCGGCGTTTAATTCAGTATTTTTCCTTGTTGTACGTGGTATAATGTAAAGAAATATAAGTAATCTATCAAGATAACGTCTCAAGAATGAATTCTCACCCATATATTCTTGTCTACGATATTTCACTGAACAAGAAGAAAGGACCCTTTCCTCCGATTTTCCTTTTTCTTTAAAACTTTATTTACCAACGAGCAATATTTCGTTTAAAATATACAATTGCTGATACATGTATACGTGTATAGAAAAAAAGAAGAGACGGATTCGACAAAATCCTCAAATGATACGCCAGCGTATCAATAACTATCTTTTGCTCTTTCTTAACGCGAGAACGCGAATGTATGTATGTACATATATTGTTTCGTACTTTATTCTACCGTATATACACATGTATACCCATTTCTTACGTATCTCTCTGTTACGCCTCGATTTCGGTATTCCTGCTTACACTATCCTATGTGTATGTATATGTACTCGCACGTACACGTACGATGAGTATAGAAGCGCGCGTCGCAAATGTTCGTAAGTAGGAGATTCCGTTCATCGAATTAGTAAACGCGTGCGTTCGAACAAAATCGGTATCATGCATGATTCAGCGTCGTCGCCGTATCAACTGTGGAACGATCGTAGGAACGAAACTCGGCCGATCGAGTGCGAGTCGATCGATCCGGGTTTTGAGCAAGATCAAGGTACGGAAATGAAAACAGGAACACGTAGCTTCCGGAGTAAAGTGGAAGAAACGAAGGAAAACGAAGAAAAGAGAAGAGGTACGATGAAACTTAATTACGTGACGTAAGTAGCTACTTATTTCCAAGTATCACAATAATCAAAGTACTACATATAGAACGTGTACGCAAGTTTGTGACCTAAGATTCTTGTTCGATTCATTGTCCGCAAAAGAGGATCGAAAGTTGACCGTCTCGTCGAGCGGCACTCTTCTCCACGAGACCGTGTTGGTAACTAAAAGCAACGACCGAATACGCGCGCGCGCTGTGACGTTTTAAACCGATGAACGATGTAAATAAATATTAAAAATAGGCTAATTGTTATAAATAAAATACCTTTCCTACGTGCTCGGAACGATCTTTCGTCCGAAACTGCAATATTAGCGCGAAAGTATCCTGCTAAAAGTTTAAACTACGAAACGCACGCGACCGATATGGCAAACCGAGGAGGCAACTTGTTTCCATCATTCGTTAAAAACTCTTAAAAGACTTTAATTCGGGGCAAAATATATATATGTACAGGAGCAAATTCGATTGGAAAGATGTTTGCGCTGCTGCATATTTCCACGAATCGTCCGACTTCGTGTCGCTCGCTATTTGCAATTTCATAATGCATTTATTTATACTATTTACTTCAAAGAACGATTGCCTTCTCGTATAGAGCCTGCTTCCACGAGAACAAAAAACGATTTCTAGCTGTATTACATTTATTCTCTATAAAGAAGGCGCCTCAAGCCGGATAAAGACATTAAAAAAGGGGACCTTTGTTGCACTTTGGTGTTTTGTTCATTTGTATCACATAATAATTAAAGCCGAATGCCTTCTTTATAGCGGAATATGGAGCTTTAAAGATTTCATTTTTAATTGAACATTTCTTTTTCCATGTAATTTACTAAAGATATGAGGAAAAATTGTGCCTGCCTTGAAGCCAGCACGTCGTGATCGTGGCGTGTGGTCAAAATCACTGTCGACGAATATACGCTTTCTCACTCTGCAACCAATCGCACGTGGAGTAAGAAAGACGGCGTGTATTCTTCGATAATGACATTCGACCACACTTCTCGAGCACGGAGTGCCACCTCCAGTAGTATATGCTCTAAGCTGCCGCCGCAACCGAAATCTTCCTAGCTCCACTATATATTACAGAACCGACATTTCGAAATCTAAGAATCGGAGGTGAACCGTCGTCGCTCGATTATCGAATTGCAATGCGCGACGTAGACAAAGTTCGCGTGGCTCTGCTCGCGGAATCGTCACGTGNGTAGGTATATATGTATGTACAGGAGCAAATTCGATTGGAAAGATGTTTGCGCTGCTGCATATTTCCACGAATCGTCCGACTTCGTGTCGCTCGCTATTTGCAATTTCATAATGCATTTATTTACACTATTTACTTCAAGGAACGATTGCCTTCTCGTATAGAGCCTGCTTCCACGAGAACAAAAAACGATTTCTAGCTGTATTACATTTATCCTCTATAAAGACGGCACCTCAAGCCGGATAAAGACATTAAAAAAGGGGACCTTTGTTGCACTTTGGTGTTTTGTTCATTTGTATCACATGATAATTAAACCCGAATGCCTTCTTTATAGCGGAATATGGAGCTTTAAAGACTTCATTTTTAATTGAACATTTCTTTTTCCATGTAATTTACTAAAGATATGAGGAAAAATTGTGCCTGCCGTCCTTGAAGCCAGCACGTCGTGATCGTGGCGTGTGGTCAAAATCACTGTCGACGAATACACGCTTTCTCACTCTGCAACCAATCGCACGTGGAGTAAGAAAGACGGCGTGTATTCTTCGATAATGACATTCGACCACACTTCTCGAGCACGGAGTGCCACCTCCAGTAGTATATGCTCTAAGCTGCCGCCGCAACCGAAATCTTCCTAGCTCCACTATATATTACAGAACCGACATTTCGAAATCTAAGAATCGGAGGTGAACCGTCGTCGCTCGATTATCGAATTGCAATGCGCGACGTAGACAAAGTTCGCGTGGCTCTGCTCGCGGAATCGTCACGTGGATTAAATGCGCGGATGATCGGTACCAGCGAAGGAACGACAAGAATGAACATGAAACGCGTATAGTTGGCTTCGCGCCGTTTTCGGTTAATGCTATTAATATGTGGCCAAACGGATGTCTTTGTACAAAAATATCCGCAAAAATATTCTCTATAGTATCGTGATTTCGTGTTACCTAATATATAAACAGCGCACGCGGCTCGTCCGACTTCGCGTACGCTCGTACCTTCCTTTCCCGCGCCTCAACAACTTTGATTACAGTTTCTCTATTCTAAGTCCGACGAATTTCTCGTAGTCCGCACTCCTTTTGATTCCGCCTTTCGACGCAGCTTCTCGTATTCTCTTCGGATCGCGTTCAATTGCACGTCAAACGCAGGAATAATTAGGTTGAAACTCGTTAGGCCGACTGTGAGGACAGGAAGTGAAAGAAGGAAACCGTCGCTGGAGAGGAGGCGAGGACGAACCGTCTTGAATCTCGGATGTCTCACATCGCAGTTCGTTCCCGACGTCCTCGAATTCAGGGAACTAATTCGTCGCGGTTTCATCGTGTGTCGCCGTGTCACCGCCACCGTGAACACTGACTCGCCGAACGAAAAGGCACAAACACACTCGCAGGAGACTCGAGAGATCGACGTAAACTATCTCTCACATAGGTAACGGTAATTCAGTTTCAGCAACACGATAGCGAGCGCTCTGGAATCGGTCCCTCCCGTCGCAGGTTCGAGTTGTGCGCGTTAACAATTGCCACGGCTTTGAATCCCAACGCTCCATCTTCTCTACCGATTCTGGTGCTCTTGTCGCGTCACAGTCGGTTCAAACGAATCGGGTCTATCAAAGACGAACAATCGTCAATCGTTGTTCATGTCCTTCAATTCCGTATAGGCGATCCTTTTTCGGTAAAGGTCTCTAGTCGGCGAGATCACTTTTCTCTTGTTCGGCATCGTCGACGGTCCCGGAACGTAGTAATGCCGCCTCTTGTACACCACCATCCTGCAAAGGTACCAAACGTCACAGTTAGTCCGATCGCTTCGCAGCACAACTCCGCGTTGCCTACATCGCAATACCGATTTCCAAGATCACTTTCTAAACAGTAAAAACTAGCAGAAAAGAAACGCGTACGCGCTCGAACGGATATTACGCACGGTCTCGCGCAGTCATCAGCCTGCAAGTCGTGGTAGACTCATTCCGGTGTTGTGTCATTTTATATACGCGTATATATACGTATTTGTGCGCGTGTGCTCTCGTATCCAATGGTTTTACTCGTATACCATTATACCTCGACTTGAAACGGAACAGCGGGCTGAGGAGCGACTCGTTTTGGTCGGTCAGCTAAACGGGCCAAGCCTAGGAACACTCGGGAACTTCGAAATCCGCCGGTTTCGTATTGTTTGCGGCACGCGAATCACCGTTGCATTACGTGTGTCTTCGCGTGATCGCGATTTCCGGTGATAGCCATAGGATTGTCGTTACAGCTGCGTTATGCTCTGTTGCCTCGACTTGTGGAAGTCGTACCGCGCCTCGATTAGCATTATTTGTTCAACGATAACGGAGATCTACAGATAAGGAGATGCAAGAAATACACACACAGAGGATAAAGTATTGTGCGAAGTTCCATCTTTGTGTCTTTTACATACATTTCTTTTGGAATTATGGGATGTTTAAGGAATGTAATCGAAATTAGGTACCTACTTGGGTTCGGGCCAGGCGGGGGGGAGACAATAATCATGCTGTTCATGCTAACGGGGTAGAAATATCTTTGACAGATGGAACAGGTCGGGTAGATGTTTCGACTCATCAACTTTATTTAAACGTGTTACCACAAAGGTAGGCGAACTTAGGTAAAAGGAGGCATGCAACAATGTCCGAGAACAACGTAATACGATAAGGTACTCTTCTCACTCGTTGTCCCGTTTCGTCGAGTCTTGGTTCCACTCTACCTACCCGTACATAAACCTGTACTTATTACGAAGGACGATCGGTCGATCAACGATCCGGTCGGACCAACTTGAATGCGGAGTATCCGTTCAGCTCTTTTTACTTCCTTTGACCCAACGACTTATATTTATCGTAACAAATTTAAAACAAAAAAAGGTAAAAATAAGTCGCCGTTCAGAGAATCGAGGAATGGCTAGTTTACTTTATTCTGCTGGTTCCGTACGGCGCGTACGGGCCTTCTTTGGTGAAGACTTTGGCGATCGTTGATTACGCGGTCAGATTGACTAGACGAGACACGCGTACTAAATACCTCTCTCGCTTCCGATCCCTTGTTTTCCTCGTATATACATGTACACTATTTCGCGGAATGTCGCGAAATCATAATTAGCGGCTGTATTTCTAAATATATACAAAAATGCATCGATATACCTCCGAGTGTCGCCTGGAGGTACAAGGATCGTTTCGCGCTTTTATGCATCTTCTCTATCTTTAACGCGAATAATACTAAAACTGTAAGCGTACGAAGAGAGTTCTTGTAACAGAATTGTACCCGTTCGCGATACGCGCATCGTATCGCTATCACGAGCTAGTCAAACCGAAAATAGTAATTATATATAATATAGTTATCTTTATGGACGCATCCTCGACCAGCGAGGGAAGTCGAAAAAACATACATCACAGAAGATTAGTCGCGACAATGCACGCAGAATGGAAAAGTCCAAAAGGACGTCGCTCTCTGTTAAACTAGCGGCAAGAGGAAAACCTGTACGATTAATTTCACGCCTTCTCCCCTGATTATGCTAATTTATCCTAGTTTATACTGATTCATCGATGGTTCAGGGAGAAGACTATAAAAAACATCAACGATAACGATTTTGCCGTCGGAAAAATTTCCCTATAAGATTGATAGACCACAGAAGAATATCTGAAACATAAAACAAAGCAAGAATATCGGTTATTATCGACGATGACGAATTAATGATAAGACAAGAAAATGACGAAAGGTGGAGGAAGTCGACTCACCTCACCCTATGAATCCCGCGGCTAACGAGATTATGAGCGCGAGAATGCCGGTCATCACTTGTCCAGCCGTCGAGACGACGACCTGCTGCGGGGCCGCATTTTGCACAACGTCGTTCGGCACGAAGTGATCTTCGGCCGCGAGCCTGTCGCCGTACTTGTCCAATAAATCCATGACGAGTCCGTTGCTCCAACCGAAACCCAATTGGACTTCGTACTCTCCGCCGCCTCCATGGCCACCCGAGACCGTCGCGTCGTACTGCAACGTATTCGAAGGTGTCCATCGTCAGTCGAAAGTAAACAACGATCGTTGTCCATTCTGAATAAAAACGCGCGGATCTGTAGAATCGTATACCTTCTCGAACATGCTGTGCGTCTCGTTGAACGCTTTGTAATTACTGCGGACCCATCGCTGGCTGATCTCGTAAGCGAGCCTCTGCGCCCACGGATCCTCGGTATTGTTCAACGACATGATAACGAAGTATTGTAAAGGAGGCCAAGCGTTCGGGTAGTCCCACTGTTCACCCGAGTGTTCGAGGGTAGTCGGTATACCCCCGAGGTTCAGCATGATCTGATTCTTCTCGAGATATTTAAGCACCTTCGAGACGTACTCCTCCCTCTTTACGATATCGTAACAATTGGTCCAAAGGGGAAGGATGTTGGTCGGGTAGAAATAATCTCTTTTAAGGTCGTTTAGAATATCGTAATCGAGCCAAGCTCCGACTTCGTCGTGCCAGAGCACGGCAGTCACCGCTCGCTTCCACTCTTCCGATCTCTTCCGGTAATAAGCTGCTTTCGTTTCGTTACCCAGCCTCTGACTGTACTGGCTCAGCAGCTGCGCGTTTCGATATATTATGGAATTCAAGTCGACGGGGATAATGTATCTCGTTTTCAAGTTCGTCAGGTTACCTAAGAAGAGAAAGAGAGTGCAAGCACCTCTAGAGAGTCCGTAATGTTTCGCCTCGTAAAGTAGACGCGACAACTATTATACGACCGTATCCGAAAGTTATATGCGATTATTATAACGCCCGACTATTATCGATGCCCTCGTCGATTCAGTCCCGTGTCTCGCTTTACCTTTATTCGTGCCATCGAATATGAACCACCGACTGGAAAAATCCCAACCCGATTCGGCAGCAGTCTTCAACTCCGCGTAATAGTTGTCCTTCTCTTCCACCGTGCGGAAGCTTTGGCTGGTCAGATAATCCTCTCTGATCGACGGAAATTNAGAGAGTGCAAGCACCTCTAGAGAGTCCGTAATGTTTCGCCTCGTAAAGTAGACGCGACGACTATTATACGACCGTATCCGAAAGTTATGTGCGATTATTATAACGACCGACTATTATCGACGCCCTCGTCGATTCAGTCCCGTGTCTCGCTTTACCTTTATTCGTGCCATCGAATATGAACCACCGACTGGAGAAATCCCAACCCGATTCGGCAGCAGTCTTCAACTCCGCGTAATAGTTGTCCTTCTCTTCTATCGTGCGGAAGCTTTGGCTGGTCAGATAATCCTCTCTGATCGACGGAAATTGATTCATCGCATTAGAACCGAGTAACGAGAAACAAGAAGAGAAAGAAGAAGAAGATGCGGGAAATGGGGAACGACCGAATGGAAGCGAAAATGAAAACTCGAGTCTCATTTCTTACGTACTTGTAGGATTCGGGTCGCGGTCCCGAGGACTCCTCGTAATATCTTGCCAGGGTATATTTGACTCCGTCCATCTCGACCTCGACCGTACGGTTGGTCATCCAAAACTCGAACTCCTTCTCGAGGAGGTGGAAGTTGTCCTCGAGCCACTTGTAATCGTGGGTCGCTTTGAGATACTCGTCCACCATAGGAATCAACAAGGGTGGATGGGATCTCATGGTGTAATAAATTCTGCCTCCGTTGGGGATGAAACCGATCTTGTCCACTATCATAACGAAGTTGGACAACATTCCTCTGACGGTGGTGTACATCTCCGATAGCAGCAGTCCCTTGATTATCCAGTAGGAGTCCCAGTAGTAGAACTCGCGGAATCGGCCGCCGGGAACGATCACCGGATTCGGGATGTAAATAATCGAGTAGAGGTCCTCGTTCAATCGAACGTCGTCCTTCATCTTCCGCCCGAGCATCTTCCATATGTGGTTCAAGTCCGAAGCGAATTTCCGGAGCTCGTCGTCGGAGATTTTATTCAAAAATTTCGGTCTGTTGGTCCAATCCGCGGGGTCCCATTCCTCGAACTCCGACCCTTCCGGGTCGAACGTGTCGTTTACGAACTTCTCGATGTCGTGTCTGGTCGGCATATTATCAACCCGGTCCATAAACTCGCGGAACAGCACCAACGTTTCGTTCGGCGGATGCTTCAACTTCATGTCAACGAACGTTTTCGAGTCCTTGTAGATCGATGCCATCTGTATCGTGTGCAACAGCTCGCCCTGGCAGTATATGTCGCTGCAAGCCATACACGGGTACGCGTCCAATCTCTGTTTCGCGTTTACTCGTTTTATGTCTATATATACGATATAACAACGGCACGGTATGAGAAAGAACAGTAGGATCACTCACGGGGTCGGGTACTATGATCTCATGACCAACAACTCACTGTGTTAGTTAAGCGAGGGTTCTAATATAAAAGGTGGAACCACGATCTTATACATACTATCTTATACATACTGTCGAGATCGTGGATTAAGAAGATTCAATTGTTAGTCGTTATTTATTCAATTGTCAGCTATACTTGTCAGATACAAAAATAGTTTTATGCAATTTCCTTCTAATTTCACTCGTTGAGGAATAATTAGTCGCGGACGGAATAATTGATCGATTAGTCCTGAAATATTCGAGATAGGAAAAAATTGTACTCGACCTTTCTTGTAGGTAATAGCAGTACCTACAACTTTTATTTGAACCATTTTTCGAAATTCCGAAAAATAAAAATTTCCAATGTTTCCGAGTATTACCAAGGTACCCCTTCTGATTCTTCGAAATTCTCGTTTATTGCAAATAATTGCTTTCCTATTGCCATTAGGGAAAAATGTTTGAAACAAAAGTTGTAGATACAGGTAAGAGCTACAACTTTTGTATGAAACATCTTTTTCTACCATCAATAATTAATGAGTATTTTGCAATAAACTGTTTTATCGTTTTTCGTTAATTACTCGTTAACTACTAAAGTTAGCGAAAAAAGTTTCCAATAAAAGTTGTAGCTTTAATTA
>SMSR01015838.1:0-82189 GCA_019453355.1 Ceratina japonica | reverse complement strand
TTCGAGTTGCCTGAAATATGTAACGTGGGCGTTCGTCACGTCGCGTCAAAATCATACAAAGCGGTTTTGTTGCGTCATGACAATCAAAATAGCTTGATTCTTTTCTGGGTAGATGTCTGAAGCTTCGTCACGATCGTGGAACTGATACCGTCGCCGAGGCACGTGAGATACCGATATAGTAATTCCGTTAGCGCAAACAAATCGAACGCCGAGGTGCAACGGTTAAGCGCTATACGTAAGCCACAATTTTTGCAAGCTTACGAAGTCACTTGCTTATACGTACGCTTTAAACTGACGTTAAAGAACAACGAAAATGCATAAGAAGTTACAACGGATATCGTCAGTCAACGTGTCCAAGAAATAAGAAAATTATGGAGGCGGGGAAAGAGGACGGTGTGACTGGGTGTTAAAATACCTGAGCGGGCAAATGCGTCACGTACATGTGCTAGCCGCTCAAGATCAAGCCCCTTGCTTGATGACCGGCTGAACCAATCACCGGTCGACTTGGAACCAACGCCTGCACGATTCAACCAATAGCGGAATCATCTATTCGAAGGCGCGTTGTTCTTCGCACGCACACGCTTTCTCTAATATAGACTTTAATCCTTACAATTAACCGCTGAACGTAGTTCGCATTTGCACGTTTCGAATTACACGACGACAGACGAACAGAAAATACGTGTACGAGCGCGAGGCGTCGTCGCAGAAATTTCAGAACGATTTCTCGTATTTCAACTCGTCCTTCGAAGCATCCATGGCAAACACCAACTGTTTTTGACCTACTACATTCTGCTTTTAGATTTGTTTATTTGAACTCATATACGAAAACAAAAGTTATTAAGATTAGAACTAAACCAGACGATATGACTGGCTTTGAATGGAAAAACGCATGCGTAAGGAAAATTCTGGTAATTCCAGATGCGGCATCGGAATTATTCAAATCTGATAAGAATAGTTAGTGATGGTCACATTTTCCAATGATTCATAGGGAGAATCGCGAATCTTTCATACAAAACAATTTTACAACGCTACAACGCGAAATCTAATAATACCATTAGGTCGACCCTCTAACTTACTTTGAAATCAATCCTGGCAACTTCTCAATTGTGACATTGCCATTCTAACATTATAACCGCCGTTACTTAAGACAACATATGAATTCTCATTTAGATCGACAGACAATTAAATTCCTGACCGATTGCGTTTATCTACCCTCTACGATAAAAAAATGTAAAATTAATATTTGCTTCTGTTTTTCCTCGTTCGCGTATAATTCACCTTACAAATTGCACGACCGTCGAAACTTATAATTCAATGTCACTCGGTCAGCGAACAACCGGGTAAAAGGTAGGGTATCTAATGACCTGAAATATTCGAGATAGGAAAAAATTGTACTCGACCTTTCTTGTAGGTAATAGCAGTACCTACAACTTTTATTTGAACCATTTTTCGAAATTCCGAAAAATAAAAATTTCCAATGTTTCCGAGTATTACCAAGGTACCCCTTCTGATTCTTCGAAATTCTCGTTTATTGCAAATAATTGCTTTCCTATTGCCATTAGGGAAAAATGTTTGAAACAAAAGTTGTAGATACAGGTAAGAGCTACAACTTTTGTATGAAACATCTTTTTCTACCATCAATAATTAATGAGTATTTTGCAATAAACTGTTTTATCGTTTTTCGTTAATTACTCGTTAACTACTAAAGTTAGCGAAAAAAGTTTCCAATAAAAGTTGTAGCTTTAATTANTTCAAATCTGATAAGAATAGTTAGTGATGGTCACATTTTCCAATGATTCATAGGGAGAATCGCGAATCTTTCATACAAAACAATTTTACAACGCTACAACGCGAAATCTAATAATACCATTAGGTCGACCCTCTAACTTACTTTGAAATCAATCCTGGCAACTTCTCAATTGTGACATTGCCATTCTAACATTATAACCGCCGTTACTTAAGACAACATATGAATTCTCATTTAGATCGACAGACAATTAAATTCCTGACCGATTGCGTTTATCTACCCTCTACGATAAAAAAATGTAAAATTAATATTTGCTTCTGTTTTTCCTCGTTCGCGTATAATTCACCTTACAAATTGCACGACCGTCGAAACTTATAATTCAATGTCACTCGGTCAGCGAACAACCGGGTAAAAGGTAGGGTATCTAATGCTAAACTAACGCTCACCTTTCCCCCTTGATTTCTAATTTATGCGAAAATAAAAAGATAACGGACACGTAATTAAATGTAGAATACGTAGTCACGTGCAAGTGCTGTATTCTTAGTTTCTCAAGTTACTTGACCGCGTGCATTTAAAAATAAATTCGGATGTAGTATACTGATTAAAATCACGGTGCACAGCGGAATCTTATACGATATTTCCAAAGCAAAGAACGGACAAGATTGCGAACCTCTGCGACACGTGTCGTTGAGTAATGTAGGTAGGTGCGAGAGATCAGTAATACTTTTTTACGAAAAGTAAACATACCTTTTGCAGGCCTGCCACTAGAAAAGGAAGGTAGAATCAGCACGCACTAATAAACTCACTCGACGCGTCCGGTCGGTCTTACAATAAATATCGGAACCAATGAAACGTACAATCTTGAAGGCGCAAGCACTCGGCGATACGAGTTACGACCAGCGGAATAGTACGGGCATTACGCGTATATTTACTTACTTAGATACTTAGAACAATGTATGTATGTACGTGTAATGTACAATTACATGCACGAGCGATGACGAAATTAATCGACTCGTTGCAGAGAAGCGAAAACGTGATCACCGTGTCGCGTTACGTGTGTGACTGACCGAGAATATCCAATCCAACCAAAGCAGAGCTCCATCGCACAGATGCCCCCTCCCACTCTATTGGCATTCTTTCTTCCTCACTTTCCTTCTCTTCTCTTTGATCTTTCCTTCCCTCTCTCTTTTCATTATTCGGTGCCCGGTCGCTCATTTCCCTCTCCGACATTTGCCAAATCGTCGTACCCAATGTCAGTTTTTCGGTAGAGAAAGTACGTCATCGTAATTGCCTCTACCGTGTGTTCGTAGCGCTTCGAACTTGAACGAAACGCGCATGATACATATTAAGTAGATCGGTCAATTACCAATTCAAAAAGGATTGTAATAAGGAGGAACAAACGGAACTTGACGAGTTTTACCCAACGAGTCTTCGTTTTTTATTTAAATCTTTCCATTGATGCTCAAACTCGGTCTAGACTCACACACAACCCGGTATGAACTGGTTTGCATCGACGCACGCGCAGCATGCACGGGCGCGCATGACGGAAAAACATCGAAAACGAACCACGTGCCCACGATGCGAATCATTCACTAATTTTATCCCGGCCATAAACGAACAATATTTCCATATTTTTCGTTCGAAACCCTGGTACTTGTCTCGTTCTACGGTTGATACGTTGAGCATGCGAACGAGTTGCAACACACTCGGGTTTAATTCCGATATCTATCGTGAACGTCGCAATATTTTTTCCGCTGTTCGACAGAATGTTAATTGCGACAGTAGAAGCACCGATTTACATGAATTTTTTTGCTTATACTGTATCTTCCAACGTTTTTATGCAACAGATCAGACGAATTCGTCGCAAAAAGTAACGCAAATGTCATCAGACTTCCTTCGCTCTATCGATCAATTCTTAAAAATTAAGTTGTCATCTGTGACACATAGATCAATCCAACGAACAGACACTTAAGGAAATTTCCATGTATAACGCGTATTTAAAGTGAAATGTTTCTTTTTACAAACAAATTCTAAAAAGATATCTAAGAATCAAATAAAGTAGTCCATAAAATGTTAGCAGGAATTTCAAATACATTAAATGCTTAAAAATTAGCAAAAGTGCAAAAATTCCAACGAATCGGTCTCTAGGTGGCACATTTTTACTAATAAAAAACGGTTCATTGCTTTTTGCTTTCAAAAATTTACGAGGAGAAGTTAAAAAGTAAAGAGACGTTTGAGAAAAGGGACATTTATTCTAATGAACTCCCTTTACTTTTTAACTTCCCCTCGTATAATACTTAATTAATTGACGAAGTGGCCAGTGTCGATNTTAAAATGTTAGCAGGAATTTAAAATACATTAAATGCTTAAAAATTAGCAAAAGTGCAAAAATTCCAACGAATCAGTCTCTAAGTGGCACATTTTTACTAATACAAAAAACAGTTCATCGCTTTTTGTTTTCAAAAATTTACGAGGGGAAGTTAAAAAGTAAAGAGACGTTTGAGAAAAGGGACATTTATTCTAATGAACTCCCTTTACTTTTTCACTTCCCCTCGTATAATACTTAATTAATTGACGAAGTGGCCAGTGTCGATTAATCGGGTTGGTTACCCTACTTACTATTTACTATGTACTTGATTTCGATTTGAGGCGCCAAACGCATCGAAGGAATCGCGTGCCTGACGTGCCGTTTGAACGCTTTTCTTAGGACAATCGAGTTTTTTGTCCGAACAAGGAATAGGTGTATCTGCCGGCTTAGATCTTTTAATAACGCGGCTCGAATGATTATACCGATCANACTTTTCTTAGGACAATCGAGTTTTTTGTCCGAACAAGGAATAGGTGTGCCTGCCGGCTTAGATCTTTTAATAACGCGGCTCGAATGATTATACCGATCAAACTTAGTTAGCGGTGGTACAAACATATCGTTGTCTCCGCTCCAGCACGAAGGAATGTCTTTCAGAAATATTATACATACAACTCGAGGACAATGACGATCGATTTTTTTCGCTAAGGAATCGCGAGACTCGAGGATTCGACTAGCTCCGAGTGTTATCTATCAACTAGTGATAAAACGAATCGTACATAAGTACAGAGTGATTCCAAATAATTGTAAAATCGTACAAGGAAGAACATCAAATTTCGTAACGTATAAATAATTAAAAAAAAGGATTCTATGAAAATGTAGAGTAGATTTGTAGGATTGTGATTAAGACGTACCATTCAACGATCCCCTGGCTCGTTTTAGAAGCGTCCTTAACCCCGATACTCTTTTATCGAAGAAAAAATCTTGAAGAAGTCAAAAACACACACGGTAAACGTCAACTTTGAGTCACCGACAACCTTTATCACCGTTTTTCACAAAATATTATATTTAGATATTTCCGATCGAATGCAATACAGAAGCCCGAGCACAAAATTATTATTCCAGTGCGCGAGGCATCAGAAATTCTTGCTGCGACAGCATTGAATATCCCATGGCAGCAAGTTATCCTTGGAGGTTAGGTACACTCGCGTGTCACGACTATACTTTAGCCCGTCGATTCAACTAAATTTCATAAATAATAAACAACTGGTCGTAGAATGGAAAACACTGACGACGTCGGGCGTCGAGGAAGAATTGTTACCATAGAGATCGAAGTAACAGAAACATGCCTGTGCACGGTGTACGGCACCGAGAAGTACAACCGAGGACAACTCTCTCTCTACTCGGAGAGAAGCCAGAAAGAGTGCGCAACCTTCAGATATACGCGACGGAACGAGACGAGACGAAGCGAATGCCACGAACTCTGAACACTCACTGACGCATTGTCGTCAATCGAGACTACTTTTATACCCTTCTATCGATACGATTCCCCGGTAATTATGTAATTCTATACACTACCTGTCGTAATCGTGTTTTTTTTTAGAATATTACAGATTTTTTCAAACGTCCTCAAAAATAGAGCATTCCTCTTTATTTTCCTGTTTTCAAATCTCATTAATAATTCATAAAATTTGATTTATTCCAACGTGAAATAGAACTCATATATTATAATATATAATAAACAAATTAATAATATATACAGTAATTAACTGTATTTCCATCCTTTTTCTATTCATTCTCCATTCTCTCCGTTCCAATGAATCGAAAACGTTCAATGATAGATGATAATTACAATTAACGTCGGTTCTCCTAATTGTCATTGTTCAATTGAACCGATCCGGTGGATGGAGAAAAATAAATTGAAGCACAAAGAGTTTAAGGTTTAAACGGTAGGAGTTTTGACGTGAGCGATTTCGCATGATCGAGTGGTAGACCGTTTTTCCTAATGCGGTGCGATTATTATAATTTTGTCACGTGATGTAATGTAATGTTATATGCTAACAAATGTTAATGTTAAAATTTATTTATACGTCACGCGACGTCGCTTTTTTCGGTCGGTATCCAGAGGATCATGTATTTGGTCTGCTTTCGTTCCCGTTTATATTTCTCTTTCGTAAATAAATATGTACAAAAACCATAGAAGCCTCGTAAAGCAACAGCGAACCTTTGGGTCAAATTTTCAACTACTTTTTTTGGTTCTCTCTTTTAAAATCCTCTAAAAAGTTTACGTTTCCATTTTGGTTTACGAGTTTTACTTTTGCAAGTGAAGAGCAAAAAATAAAGGTTGAAATTGATATAAATGAGATGATACCATCAATTACTGCACAAGGTGACACGCCCAATCGTCATACACAGGTGCAGTGATACGACAGAAAATCAGCTAGCCAATGTACCCTTAGAAATATTTTTTTTATAAATTCGACATTAGATATGTATATTTTATGTTTTTAATACTTTTGATTGCCCATTCTCTCTTTTATGATATAAAAATCAACACGTGGATCATTTAAAAAGTCTGTGCGTCTGAACTCACAATCAGTGTCGTAGACTGTTACTATGTTTTTAGCAAAGAGAACGAAATTTTTCCACGATCAAATGATTCGATCAATTGGCCGGGTCAACGAGAGCGGAGTATCACTCGAGAAGTGCGTTGACACACTCTCCAGAGTTCTTCACGCGTGTACGCGCGATCTCATATACGATATACGTTTATTTACATACAAGCGTCTGCCCGTATGTAACAGCGAGACAAGTGTGATCAAGTAGCGCCGGTGGTCGATTCATTTAAAATGCCGTAACAATCGTTTAGTACGTGCATTGAACCTTGGACCGAAAGATAAAGAAAGTTATTCTTGTAACCTCTACTGTTCGTCAGACTTCGAGGAATTAATTCGCGTTACAATCTGATGGAACAAAACGTAGATATCATCTGTGTGCTAGGTGCCTAAGAATTTTTGATCTGCAAATTTGTATAAACACGTACTAAAATATAAAAGGAAAACTGAATAATAAATTTCTATAAAAGTACACATGTGGATTATAGGTAGGGTCGACCTCGTATCAATTCGAGGAACAATAGCAGTCGAGATTATTTCATTGTAGGCAAAAAACGTAGATTGCCGAACCAATAAAATGCGGTATCGACGAGTACGTAAACAGTTGACCGTGTACTTATTGAATATGAAGGGAGGCGGCAAGGAATTTAGATACAATTGTACGATTCGCGGACTTACCCGGTTCCAACGAGTTGATATCGATCAAGTTTATCACCGATTGACCCACGATGACGACGTAATTGGTAGCCTTGATTGGTGCGCTGCCCGCTGCAGCTGAGGCAACGGCGAGCTCCTTGCCAAACAATCAGCATCACTGGACAATAAAAACCAACGACACCTGGATTTTATACTTCCTTCATTTTTCCGGAACTTCGGGAATTTACGCTATTCGTACCGACGAGGAGATAAAAAAAAGTGAATTAAAGATGAGCAAATCGCGTGGGATCAAGTCGATACGTATCGGATATTAATATAGAAAATTTGTGTCGTTTTCGCATCGTGGAACATCGTCATTGACGTGATATGCGCCCATCGTTGTTTTAATCGACTTCCGCGAATTTCATTACGAACACACTTCAGTTAATACTTGTTGCCATTCGTCGTAATCGAAGTTTCACTCGTTCATTCTGGTACATTCGAATAAAAATTGTATTTATTCTAAATATGTGCATTATGAATTGAGTTTAATGCCTAATATGCCAGAATAGAGTACGAACCCTCGTGATGAATTTATTTTAAGTCCGAGCCAACACGTGTAGAAGTAAATACGATATATAGATATTGCTGCACTTAGAAACCGACACGTGCCACTATATATATGTTTGTAACATTAACTTCCACTTTCTGAAGGTACAATGTATCAACATCAGAACATTCTTATGACGTGCCATAGTGCCAAATTTGGTGCTTGTACTTCGTATCGCCAGAACACCTCTGTGTTACATTTCAAATACATAAATGCCGTTGCAATAGAAATAAAAAGATTGAGAGTTCGTGACACATCACACACGCGCGCATCCACTCTGATTATGACACTTCGACTATCGGACACTCGTAATCTAATTCAAAGTTTTTGCAATGAACTCCTCGAGCACAACATAATTAAACGCACGAGCTAGTATCGTGACTCCTCGGCACACATTTAAAAGAAATTAGTGTTTTACTTACCTCGTAAATGTCAGGTACATGCGATGGCGTCTTGAATATTCCACGCGCTTACCACAGAACTTCACACTTTTCTCTTCTATCGATTGTCATTTACTGTTGCACGATAGTTTCACAATCACCTAATTATATGTAAATGCACTTGCCCGAATCGAAAACTCTCGAAATTCTATTAGAGGAATTTCAAAGAAGACGAGAGGGAAGATTGAATACCTGGGATTGACCGCGAATACGTTTCGAATGAATTCGGATTTGAACTATAGAATTACGTACGTTGTACGCGTACATTTGATCAACAAATGTTTTCGCGAAGATTAGCTAAAATCAATGGGTAACCGGGTGAATACCGAACTCCCGAAACGTGTTTCCCTTCAGGTAGAATTGGTTGCGACCAATTTCGACTCACGACCGAATCAGACTGAACACCTACGTAATCCGATATTTAGTAGTGCCAACCGCAACGAGTGTGAACATTGCAGTCAATAATACCAATTAATTTTACTTACCTCAGGCGCGAAATACGAAATCTTAACTATTTCTTATCATTAGCGGGTAATTCCAATTGCGAACGTTACGAAATACGAACGATGTAATAATAATTAATAACAAATGATAGATTATTGTAAAATGTATATTACTTATGTATATAATTGATGTCAGTTAACGCTCGAAGATTACGCGTTATTTCGCGTTACGCGTGATTGTATGTTTGTACATTTTCGCCATATTTAATATTATAGTCAGTTATACGTGATGTAAATGTGAAAGAAAGTTACATATTTGGTAGAAATAAAGATGAAAGATACCGAATTTTTTACAAAATACATTAAGCATTCGTATATCTCGTTTTCTTTCATTAGCATACTCGTATGTTGTACAAGAAAAATCTTCACTTTTTAACTACCAAATAAGTAATACATAGTCAAAGAGATATAATTTAATAACGGTCCATTTTTATAATTATGACGATTTTCCCTACCAATTGTTAAAAAATAAATGTTTTCCACGATATTCCATACAGGATGTTTACCTGTAGGAGTGCAGAAACAGAAAAGAGTGTTCTGCAATCTAAAATAAAAATTAGGAATGTAAAAATTGTGTTTGAAGTTCTATTTGTTAATTATAAAAAATTAAAAGTTGGTTCTAGATTAATGGAACGTCAAACACAATTCTTCTATTCTCGATCCTCGCTTAATTTCAGCTTATAGATCACTCTCGTTTATTTGTGCACTCGCGTAAATAAAGACAGGCAGGTAAGTAAACACCCTGTACGTGTACATACAATTAAAGAAACCTGTAGAAAACGATCACTATTACGTAAAGGACGTATCATCTAAAAAGTCAAGTATTAAAGCGTACAATACATAGTTTTAAAATTAAATACTGCAATAATAAATATAAATATGATGATTGCGAATTTCAGAAATGAAAATTGTGGTAGATCCATCGATCCGATGTGAAAAGTGGATACGCTGTCTGAACGACTTGGATATATTTACACAGTAATGTACACCTATTACATGATTTTTATACACAGATGAAGAATGTGATGCGACGTATAGTTTGTTCCATTTATGATTCCTTACCTAGCAGAGTACCGCGGCCCTAGTGCATCATTTTATGCAGTTTTAATATTTTTCCTAAACGCTGTTTAGCCGTTTTCATTCCTTTCTTTGGCTTTCGTTCTGAAAATGGAATCACAGATACAGACTTACTTGGGCAAAGATATAAAGAAAATGCAATGACTGAGAAATATTAACTAGACATTACCAACTGGAACCGGTGCTGCCAGTTTCGCTTTAACATCTTTCAGCCTGTTCGGGCTAGTTAAGATAGAACCGAATCCAATGTTCGTTTTTACGGTATTTTCGGAGGAAGTAGTCGATGCACCACTCGATGACGTTACAGGTGGACTCTTCTGTTTTTTCTTATTGTACGTCCGTTTAGCTGTATTCTGTTCCGTTATACCAAGTAAAACTAGATTAATTCACTCGTAAAGGAAATAACTATTAACAGAAAAATCATAAGCAACAGATATAGTACGTGAGGAAATTATTATTGTACCACACGATTCGGAAATGTACAAACCGAACTATTCTGACCTATGTATTGTTGGAATACAGAATACGTTCGTACTTTTCGTTGATGTTACGACACTAGGATGGAATACGACGATGTTTTACCATATTCGAAATTACATGCAACACGAGCACGCGAGGTATGAAACGAAAAGTGAAGTCATAACATGTCTGCCTACCAATTTCTTCTTGAAGCCCTTATCCACGTTGCTATCCAGATAATCGTCCTATGCGTTACGTGTATGCAAGAAAGAAACAATTATGGAAATGCGAATGAACGTGAACATGGAAATGTATGATAACGACAGGTAAATTATGTTAGAGAAACAAAACGTGGCATAAAAACGAGTATACACAAGGAACAGAATAAACGGGAGGAAAAGGAAAAAAAACCGATAAATGAAACGTTAAACAAGTTGAGTACATACCGATTGTTTCGCGCGTTTAGCTGCCGCTGCTTCGAGACCCTTTTCGACAGAAGTTTTCTTCACGCCTTCTCGAGCTGGACGATTCGTCTTTGGTAAAAGGGGTCCGACTCTGGCTTTCGGATTCCACGCCTCGTCTATTTGACTTTTCGCTTTAGGTTTAAAAATGTAATCTTCATCGTCCGAGGCATCGAGAGCAGGGTAAACTGTAAAAATCAAGAAAAAAGGGAAACGAGTATAAAAAAATTCTAATTAATTGTGAAACAATAATCACAATTTTATTAGAATTGAACGTACTAAAATCATCGTCCTGATGAACTTTATCGATATTTTCTATCGACTGTTCGTCGTCCTCATCCTCCGCAGTGCGTCGCATTTTACTAGACTTCGTAGATTTCGATGTATTATTTGAGGTGGTCGAATAACATTGCTCGCTGAATGATAGCATCCCAGCAATTGCCTCCCGCGTGGATGGTGATGCCCTGCCAGAACTGGTTATTGTCAATTTATAAATACATAGGACACCAAAAACATAAAACTTAACAGCATCGCACACTATTCAAAGAAAATGTATATTCCTCGTTCTTTCCTTCGGATATTACGTGAACAAATAAGTAATAAAGAAAAAGAAGTAACATGCAGAATGAATTTAAACAGGCTCAACAACGAACTGCACTAACATTAACATGCTTCTTCAAACAAACAGTAAAAATAAGTGCCGGCTATCTTACCCGGTAGACGGTGGCATGGGTTGATTGTAACTGTGTGGCATTAGGGACGTCGTCCTACAATCAAATTAACAATTAAAGTATAAAATGATCGATACATGTTGGGAACTTAAAATCGTTCAATACCTACGTTACGTCTAATCTTTGAGCACCGTTTCCCAATGTGTACACTGAAGCTTTTAATAATTCTTCTATACCATTTTTTGGTACATCGCTCAAAACGTCGACGTCTCCGTCGTAATCGCGTTTCAATCGTTTCTGCGCGATTCCTTTGGGAGCTCTCTTCCGTTTCGGCGATTCGTCGATGGTGAATCGACCGTAATCGCTTTCGTTGCTGCCGTCATGAAAATCGTATATAGATGTCTGTTTCCACGTTAGCTCCTTCGGCGGCCCAAGCGGACGTTTCGAAGTTAAAGTACCGTCGTTTATGTTATCGTGAGTACTCCTCACGACTTCGTTGTTTCCCAATTTAAATCTGATCACAGTTGGACTCTGTTTCCCTGGTTTTGTCAATCGTTTATTGCTAATCGCAGGGATCGTACTTCCTTTCTCTTCTAACGCTGACTTCTGACTATCGGAATACGGATACATGATTGGTTTAGGTAAAGTTAATTTTAATGGTGGTCTAGCGGACGATGGAGATTCAATGATAGTCGACTCTGCTTTGCTGCTTTCCTTCAATGTTGCCTTAAAGGGATTATCTGCCATTTTATCGGCAACGTCGTAATCCACAAAATCTTTGTTCAGTGGTTTCTTTTTCTTTCGTTTACTCTCTCGTTCTGGTTTCGGCGGATTTAAAGATATTAAATATCGTTCCGCGTGCCGAATTTCCTTGCTGAAGTCTTTTAACAATTTTTGACTGTTTATAGTATCTGGTATTTGACTCCTGCTGATCATATTATACTGAAACAGAATTACGTTCTAGAATGACCGTGCATATGGACGAACGAAGTCTACTCACATCTTTGTCTGTGTTCCACTGTTTCAAAATACTGAGCAACGCTTTGACACCTTGCAGAAGGTAAGAAGGACACTTCTTCCCTTCGTTATTTAATTCCTTTAACTCCTTTAACAATTTTTTCGCTGCGAACCAATTCACTGTTTCGAAACCAGGATATTGAAATTTGGCAGGAGTCTTCATTTTTCTCTCCAATTCGTATATTCTACAATGAGTTAATTAAGCGGATTAATCGTACCGGGGAAGTGTACGTTGCGTTGGTACATACTTACTGAATTTGCATCGGAATGTTAAGACTATGTACAAAATTCCCACCGAAAACCAGGGAATCGACAGGAGTCAACACGGCATGGATCCAGCCCGTTGGGATCATCATAGTTTGGCCCTGTTTCAAAACGCATTTGTAACACGCGTCGGCTTGATCTCCGAAAAAAGTTTCGCTCTGGGTCGAGCTGCACATCCAATGTTGATACAGTTGCAAATTCGCCGGCGTCGGTTTAATCAAATAAAACACCTTCTCTCCGCGCAGTACATGATACCAGACCGAGGTGCCACCGAAATCGATGTGAAAATCTGTGAAACTGTCTTTGACTCCCATTAGGCAATACTTTTGTACTTCAGGACGTTTTATGTCGCTATCCTCGGGCCAATCGCGCGGCCAAACGCTATTAACCCAGTCGAGCTTACGCGCGATGTATGGTGCTTCGACCATTGGTGAAAGACTGCAACGTTTATTTGTCAATATACACATATACATACTCGATAGAAACATTCAAAGCCAATATGTGGCAAGGCAATTAATATTGGTATACCCAGTGTTTGTAAATTCAAGACTAATCACATTAAGAACTCTCGTTCTGGTAGGGGAATTGTAATATTCGACAAAGTCTCTTAATTTCATTCTGATGTTACTCTGTCTTGTAACATCAATTACATCCATGTCTCGATCCCCACCTAAAAATACAAAGAAGAAATTAAGAAAAAGCATGCGCCTAATGTTATTTCTAATAAATATTTGAACTAGTATTGTTACAAATGTACATGATATACTTCAATACCTATATAACTTTCTATGTCATAGACACTGAAATTTGGAGGTGGAACAGCCATGTCAAGTCCATCCTTTCCATCTATTATGATAGGAGTTTCGAATCCATTACTTTGTAGATATTGAAGCGTCAACTGTTGTCCTCTGATATGTTTAACGACTTCGTCAGCTTTTGGAAAATGCCTAGATTTTAGTTCTCTTATAAAAACAGGTGTGCCAGTCTGAACTGGCTTCGTCTCGGCATCAGATTCAGAATAATCGTGTCTATGCCAGTTCAATCTTGCTTTTACTGAAACAGTTGTCGGTTAGTCAATGTTATTGAATGAATTGTAAAAAACGAATTGCTTTCTATGCTTGTACTCACTGAGGGATGGTCCACACATTGGTTCACAACGTGGACAATGATATTTGTCAAGATCTATGGACATATACTCCTTTACGGATACACACCTGACAGTCGGAAAAAATATGACAATTCTTTTAACATTTTTTTTTAGATCGCACACGCGGATTTCTTGTTAATGAATATTTTACTATGAGATTTACGTGATTTATATTTAATCGAACAGAAGAAAACGCTGTTATTCGTTTTATGAGAATAGGTTATGTAAGTATCAACAAAACCTATGCTTTCCCGCAAAAGCATTATTTTCACTTAATACTACACGAATAAAAATTATCAGGGAGCATCATGAAGATTATAATTCAATGGTACAAAACCCAGCTGACAGTTTGTTTTCTATGTTCGACTTATTGTCAGACAAAGTATCGCAGATTTGAACTGTTGTTTTTGATCATGTAAATTTCAAATCCTTACCCTCCATGATACCATTCTTTGCAAACGTCACATTGTATCATAAACTGCTCGAAATCGTACGGACGGCCGCATAAACAATATGTAACAGGTAACTCCATTCTCCGCGAATATTAACGTCAAATACAAACTAACGTTTCCGCGTCGTTAGCATCGAAATGGTGTAGTATAGTGGTAACTATAGTAGCCGCGGGCAGAGAAGCCAAGCGCCGAAGCGCCCTGAATGAGAACGATGAAAAACATTTCATATAGCGCCGTCTATTCACTTAATGAGACAAATAGACAAATCACGGAAAAATACAGACACAATTCGAAATTAATGAAAAACGTAGAGTTTAATTTTAACATGTAGTGCAGATATAAGATATGTTTATTAATCAATAAGACTTTTGTCATTAAATTTTCCTGTCGTGATTGGACGTCAGAAAATGTCATTTCTTCTAACGACGAATGGTGTCCAGGTATCTTTTATTTCTATGTCTTGCACTTCTCTACTACCATCTACTACGCAGTAGAAACAAAGCAGTGCTGTGTTTACTAAACGCGCGGACTGAGTGTCTGATAGACGCACGGTGTGAAAAGTCTTTGTCTTAGCAAACTATTGTTAACTAGCCCATGTGCCTTGCTTTGTTTTCTTCCCGTTTCTTTTTTTCAAATTGCATATCGCTAAATGCGCTGCTGTGTTCAGCATCGTCGGGCACCTGACTGTGGCACGGGTTCGCGGGTGCCTATGTGACAACGACGGCGACTACAGCAACACCGACACCGACGACGACGACGACAACGGCGACGAAGACGGAAAATAATGTTTTGAGGCAAAAAAATCCGTTTACTGAATTTCGAACCGTGACACCGACCGTGATCCGTTGGAAGATCGGAACGGACTTCGCTACGTGCTTCGGGGAGGAGAGAAGGGTTCACAATGGGAATAAAACTTGAAATTTCCCACGTCAAATTGACCATGATTGTTTAATTACGACGTCGGGATCAAAGAGATCGAGGAACCTCTAAACACATTGTCCGTGAAACGCGAACCCAAAGGAGAAGGTGGTAGTGGTGGTGGTGTCGGTGCTGGTGGCGGAGAAGGAGAAGGAGAACGAACGTTTCGTCAAAATGGGAAATTGCTTGAAACGCTCTGGAAGCAATCAACAGGACAATACTACTTTGTTAAGTAACAATCCTGATCCTCCTACGTTAACTAGAGGCTCTCTGCAAGAAGGCCTCGGACCTCCGGTACCGAACAATGTAATTCCGTTTCTTTCTCTACTGTGCACTGTCACTTGCTCTCGTGCGATCCCTACCGTGCGTGTTATCGTCGCATCGATTCATTAATTTTCCTCTTTCGCACAACGTCGACGACGAAAACAATATTCTTTACATTATTTTTAAACATTATTAAAACGAACCTATAAAAATTTCCACCTAATTACCATAACAATAACGATATATGTAAGTGTTAGATTGATTTTATCGCGGTTTCCCTCGTTTGATAACAATGCTCGGTCAGGTTCGCATTGGACGTTAATAAATGCGCGTTATATGATACAATTATATAAAGAGTTTTTGTTCTGTTGATTTCACAGGGGGCAGTCACATTTTCATATGCACCAATTTTTACGAGGGAACTTCACCTTCAACAAATTGGCATCGGTGTTAATCTAGGAACAGGCACAGAGGAGGAGCAGCAAGTTAGAATAGCAAAACGCATAGGACTTATTCAACACCTGCCTATGAGAGAATACGATGGGACTAAAAAGGGAGAATGTGTGATATGCATGATGGAGCTCCAGGTGGGCGAGGAAGTGCGTTATTTACCCTGTATGCATACTTATCATGCTGTATGCATCGACGATTGGTTATTGCGTTCCTTGACGTGTCCTTCGTGCATGGAACCGGTAGATGCAGCGCTGATTAGTTCTTATCATCCGACCACTTAATACCGTTCAGACAGAAAATGGAGTAGCTAACGGGTAATCAAACTATACTATTGCGTTGAACAGAGCAACCGAAGAGAACCATTAATTTTATTATTTCATCTAATGGCTTCTAACTAGTGGAAGGGGCCTGCTCTTGTTAACGGCCGATCGTAATTCGTCAACGTATCCGACATACCTGCTCGCATGCTGAGTAATTATGATATCTGTATCGTAAAGAGTTGCAAATATCTTTTATGTACATAGAACGCTGAGGTCCCTCTTACAGGGCGATGTTCTCCTCGCGGATCATTGAGGAAAAGGAAGCCATGTTCATGGCCGAGAAACAGTCGAGAGACAGTCGATTAGTTTTCTTTCCTTTTTATTAAATCTCAAGTAACTTTCCTCCAATGCAGTTGAAAATCATATTTGATTTTGCGCTCAGAGCAGATGGAGCACAAGAAGGTAGTAGCGTTTCGCTGAGAAAATGTTTCCAGCAACATCGACGTGGCGTTGGTGGTTCAGTCGAGGAGAGGTGAACAGGATTATATGCATTGTGAATATCATGATCAATATTATTATGTATCAAAAAATATTACGCTATGTATATTTTTAATCGTAGTCGCGATTGTTTCATAGTTCCAAATATTAAATATTTTCAGAATTTATCTTATGACGTATGAAAAAATTGACCTTGTTATTTTTAAGTACATTCTTTTCTCGATATAATTTGGTCTTAATGCGTGATCAATCTTTTTCTAAAAAATGGTAAAAACCGCAATGAAAATTTACACGAAATTGGAAAGCAAAAGCACCGGCACCCCAGATTCTTTGTTCATACATGCATATAAACAGTACATTATATGTATTTGGATTTTTATGTATTTCAGACGAAAAATGTGAACCGCTTCTGATTGAACATTTGTATCACTATGTATGTCGACAGTGCCGTTTGTATATTCCCTTTATATATGTTCGTGTATGTACACGTATGTAGTTTACGTTCAACTTTGTGAAAAACATGGAGTATTGGTTCGATCGAGAATACTTTTAAACAATCGTACTCGTGGATCCGAGTACATAAAAACAGTTATTAAAATCTGTCCTCTACGACTTGTTTAAACATATTTTATTTTCATATTCTACCATTACCCTGTTTTTACAATACTTCATACGTATACATGCGTACATACATCGATATTATTGATAGCGCAAAAGGAAGAATTCATTGATTATTTTTATATAAAAATATTTGCAAGTAATATGTATGCATCCTGGTACTTCGTTAAATCCTGTTACACATTGTGATTGAACATAATTTGAACCGCAGATCGATCCAAGGAACAAATTCTTGTGTACCAGTTCTAAATCAGTTTATCCCGGTTTGATACACACAAACACAGATACATGGTACGTATCTACACACTTATCCATCACGAAAAAGTTGCATAATATGTAATAATAAGATTATGAATAAGTTGTTCAACTTGGATCTCTATACGGAGTTGAAATCCGAATAAAACTGTCATAATGATAATGATAGATCCTGCAAATGCTATATTGTTCTCCGACGTGAAACTTGAATGAAAATTTAAATATACCAATCGGTCAATTTCATATAAAGAATAAATAAATATTCTTTTAAAATTTATGCCTGTGTACATGCAATTATTTTGTGTACAATTCCTACAAGAATGAAAATGTTTTTGGAAAAACGAACGATAAGTTGTGAAATAGTAATTTATTGGTAAGACGAGAAGTATGATTATAAATAATACAAATACAGATAGTAATTTCCTGCAAATATAAAAATTTAATAATCTTATGACTTTTTATTAAGTATATATATTTACCCGGTAGTTTTTTAAGTTTTAATTGATCAACAAACTTGGAATATATAAAGCATTTGTGGCACATGTTCAACATTTTCAAAGTGTTTAAAAAATAGTATTCAAAACCAGAATGAGGTACTGATCGCCACCTAACGAGAGGCTATGGGAGCATGTTATTTCCGTCCTTGGCTCGCGGACCGTTCATATGTGCTCATATACTTCGCGTCCGCAAGTAGGAGACAAAGTTTCAGTTTCTCGCGTGTTGTATATAAATATAGTTGCAATATCGAAATGCCGCTAGAAAATCTCGAGGAAGAGGGTTTGGAGAAGAATCCTAACTTGGATTTGGCTCAAACTAAATTTTTATTAAGTCTACCGGAGCACAAGGATGATTCTTACTTGAAGAAGAAACTGTTAGATGCCATCAAGGCAGAAAGTGAGTTTGCACTTTTTTCGTTACAAATTACGATATCAATTTTTATTTATACTAAAAATAATACTGTTTTCGATTGTGTCTATCAGAAGATAAACATTTTTAACTATAATTTATACTTCGTATAAAATGATTCTTAAAATAATTAGAATGACGTTTACCGTAACCCCTTTTACGACTCTCACTGTTTCAATAAAAAATCAATTGTTGTCCTCTTCTTGTGCACCGTTTGATTTAGGTATTGTTTACAAAATGTTTTAAAACTGCTAACTTACTAGATATGGCTCCGTTTTATGAAGAAGTTTGTAAAGACTTGGATTGGCCAGTTGATAAAGAACTCTTGGCCACTATGAAAGCAAAGAATATGGAACAATTAAAGGAACTGGATGCTGCGATCGAAGACGCTGAACAGAATTTAGGTGAAATGGAAGTCAGAGAAGCGAATCTGAAAAAGTCCGAGCATCTGTGCAGAATAGGCGATAAGGACGGAGCAATCTCAGCATTTAGAAAAACTTACGATAAGACTGTATCCTTAGGACATAGATTGGATATCGTGTTTCACAACATTAGAATTGGGTTATTTTATTTAGATCATGAGCATATAACTAAAAATATAGTGAAAGCTAAAAGGTATGAACAATGAATTGGATTATTGATCAAATATAAAAGAAGTTTTATAAATACTGGCTTCTATTTATTAGTTTAATAGAAGAGGGAGGAGATTGGGACAGACGAAATCGCTTAAAGGTGTATCAAGGAACATACTGTATAGCGGTACGTGACTTCAAAGAAGCCGCGAATTTCTTCTTGGATACGATTAGCACGTTTACGAGCTATGAACTCATGGATTATAACACATTCGTGAGATACACAGTATATTTAAGCATGATAAGTTTGCCTAGAAACGAACTTCGAGACAAGATTATAAAGGGTTCAGAAATTCTGGAAGTACTTCATAGTAATCCAGATGTAAAAGCATACTTGTTCTCATTATACAACTGCCAGTACGCCGACTTCTTCAAAAATCTGGGTACTAAAATAATAAATTTCTATTCAAGTGCCTTGAATCTAAAATCAATATTTCGTTTATTAATAATATGCCGATATTGCAGCACTTGTCGAGGGTTTATTGCGCAGAGATTATTTAGCTTTCCCTCATTATCGGTATTACGTACGGGAGATGCGCATCCTCGCGTATACGCAGCTTTTAGAATCTTACAGATCCCTAACGGTTCAGTACATGGCTGAAGCATTTGGCGTCACAGTAGAATACATCGATCAGTAAGCAAAAATTGTCTTTTCTGATGAACATAGCATAGGATTTATTTATTATTAATTATTCTTTGCAGGGACTTCAGTACATGGCTGAAGCATTTGGCGTCACAGTAGAATACATCGATCAGTAAGCAAAAATTGTCTTTTTTGATGAACATAGCATAGGATTTATTTATTATTAATTATTCTTTGCAGGGAAATATCACGTTTCATCGCCGCTGGAAGACTACATTGCAAAGTAGATCGTGTCGGCGGAGTAGTTGAAACTAATAGACCAGACAGTAAAAATTGGCAATACCAAGCCATGGTTAAACAAGGCGATTTACTTCTTAACAGGGTTCAAAAACTTTCGCGTGTTATTAATATTTAATTGTGCAAACAATAAACAACAATAATTTAATAACGATGTTCGCATCTACTCATTTTCTAATGTTTTGAACGAATTTGAAATTCCTTTATTGATTTTAATAAATACTGAAGGATCTTAATAGGTATTAAGTTTCCGATTCGTTTATTATGAAAATATACGTATTAAGACTATAAAGTCTGAATAAATCTTCCTATCATTTTATTATATCCTGCCCTAAACATTGATTCATGATCTATAAGATTCTATTCTGAATCGTCTTTTTTCTAATCAATAATTGTATCAGGGACGAAAATCTCTCTGATAATTCATAACTTATGATTGTTTAAATGTGAAGGTATTTCATTCCAATCGCACTATCTTTTTTTTAGAATTCATGGTGGAATTAGGGATGAACACTTCCGAGATCCAAGTCTTTCTTCAAAGACCGTTTTGTGCCACGTCTGAAAGTCAAACCTGCTGAAACCTGCCCCTACCACCATTTGTATTGCCTGGACAACATCGTATAGAGGTAGATCGTGCATAATACAGTTACAAAATTTGTTAGCAATGGGTCGTAGAAAAAGTAAACGTCAAGCCCCGCAAAAAAAACGAGCGATCGAACCTATGGACACGCAATTTACTTGCCCATTTTGCAACCACGAGAAGTCTTGCGAAGTTAAAATGTAAGTATCACAATCACATACGCTTCCGCACATGTGTCAGGTACACATGCACGTGTGTATATACATATAGGTTAGGTACATTCGCAGTCACGCTTGCACGAGTCACCATGAGTTTGATCATAATGCCTCCAAGTATATATTATTATTTCGTTCGCAACGTAAATAATCTGTGTAATTTCTAATTTCAGAGACAAAAGTCGCAACACGGGAAAAATCTATTGCCGAGTTTGTTTAGAAGACTATCAAACCACTATTCATGTATTGTCCGAGCCTATAGATGTTTATAATGATTGGATAGACGCCTGCGATGCGATTAATTAAATGCATTACACATTTAGACTTCATCTGACTTGCGTTCATCGCAAAAATAATTTAAATTCATCCATTCGCGCATTATATATATTATGTAAATATTGTATGTTATGCATACAATCATAGACGAATATTTAAGCAATCATGTATTTTTATACTGGAATTAATTTATGACTCTACTTGGACAATGTATGACGAATGTATTTGTATATGGATACTTAAACTGGAATAATGTTCTCCAATAATTCAATGACTCTTCAAAGAAGAAGATATACGCATGTGCACAAATTAAAATAAATATAAGTGCGTAAACTTTTCATAATATTTGAATGTAACTGTATAAGAAAATGTACCTTATACTTCCATAAAAGTAAAAAGATTATAATAGGAAGAGGCAGCAACGAATGGTTTATGCGTGGGAGAAAAATGGTCAGAGGAACACAGAAGGGGAAGAACATTCAAAGGAGGGTGACGAGAATATATATTGCGTTCAATAAATTCCTTAAAACCTTCGAGTCTGCCTCTTTCTTGCGTCTCAGATTTTACGTTGTTAATGCTTCGTCCGCACGAAAAGTGACAAACCTTGTGCAGTATGTTTTACATATNCTCGCAGTCACGCTTGCACGAGTCACCATGAGTTTGATCATAATGCCTCCAAGTATATTATTATTTCGTTCGCAACGTAAATAATCTGTGTAATTTCTGATTTCAGAGACAAAAGTCGCAACACGGGAAAAATCTATTGCCGAGTTTGTTTAGAAGACTATCAAACCACTATTCATGTATTGTCCGAGCCTATAGATGTTTATAATGATTGGATAGACGCCTGCGATGCGATTAATTAAATGCATTACACATTTAGACTTCATCTGACTTGCGTTCATCGCAAAAATAATTTAAATTCATCCATTCGCGCATTATATATATTATGTAAATATTGTATGTTATGCATACAATCATAGACGAATATTTAAGCAATCATGTATTTTTATACTGGAATTAATTTATGACTCTACTTGGACAATGTATGACGAATGTATTTGTATATGGATACTTAAACTGGAATAATGTTCTCCAATAATTCAATGACTCTTCAAAGAAGAAGATATACGCATGTGCACAAATTAAAATAAATATAAGTGCGTAAACTTTTCATAATATTTGAATGTAACTGTATAAGAAAATGTACCTTATACTTCCATAAAAGTAAAAAGATTATAATAGGAAGAGGCAGCAACGAATGGTTTATGCGTGGGAGAAAAATGGTCAGAGGAACACAGAAGGGGAAGAACATTCAAAGGAGGGTGACGAGAATATATATTGCGTTCAATAAATTCCTTAAAACCTTCGAGTCTGCCTCTTTCTTGCGTCTCAGATTTTACGTTGTTAATGCTTCGTCCGCACGAAAAGTGACAAACCTTGTGCAGTATGTTTTACATATAGTTATTTATAGCGTTGGTGTCTTTAGCCAGCGATACTTGAATCAGCGGCCATTCTTCGTTTACACGTCGAATCATCTCGTCGGCGTTGGATCTTTCACCAATGGTGAGCGGTGTATAGAAAGAACACATCAAAAGTAGCGCCATGGCCGTAATCTCTCTATCTTCGTCGCGTATTTGGTTTTACCTGAACACAATGAAAGTGTGTAACGTTCAGTGGGTGGGAGCTACGTGCGAGAGAGAGAGAGGAAACGGGAGGGAGAGAATACGTCCGTTCCTGCGAGCCGTCATGGCTGAATCATCGTAAGAGACTCTTTCGAGTGTACGATAACAAATGACATTACGATTGAATCAGTAGCCGTGATAAGTACAGTGCATGGGATCGAGTTTTCGAATCTAGACCCGTTAATCTCGATGTGGATTATCGACGAAGAGACGTGATAAACGACGCTATCGTGTGTGTTTAGTTCTACCGTGGAACGATGAACGGGTTAAGTTTTAGTGAACTGTGTTGCTTGTTTTGCTGTCCACCTTGCCCGTCCAGGATCGCTGCGAAACTAGCGTTTCTACCGCCCGAGCCTACGTACACGTTCATCGAGGACGAGGGCTCCAAGTTTACGATTTCTTTGTCCGAGAGAGCGGAATGGCAGTACACGGAACGGGAGAAAGAGTCGGTGGAAGGTTTTTACGCAAGAACATCACGAGGGAATCGCATAGCCTGCATGTTCATACGATGCTCGGCGACCGCGCGATTCACGATCCTGTTCTCCCACGGGAACGCGGTGGACCTCGGACAGCTGTCCAGCTTTTATTTGGGACTCGGTTCGCGGATAAATTGTAACATATTCAGTTACGATTATTCGGGTTACGGTGTTTCCGGCGGTAGGCCGTCGGAAAAGAACCTCTACGCGGACATAGATGCTGCGTGGCATGCTCTCCGGACGCGTTACGGTATTAGCCCGGAGAACATTATTCTCTACGGGCAGAGTATCGGGACTGTGCCCACGGTCGATTTGGCCGCGCGATACGAGGTTGGTGCAGTCGTTCTGCATTCACCCCTGATGTCGGGAATGCGAGTCGCGTTCCCTAATACTAAAAGGACATGGTTCTTCGACGCCTTTCCTAGGTAGGTTAAATTCTTCTTAACACACGCGCGTCCCCCTTTATTGCGTTAAATGAAACGCGATCCATAATCCGCTTATCGCATACCTGTGATTCGCACAGCTAAGTTTACGCGCATGACACTGCTCCCGGTTCAAGTGTGCGTGCGTACATACATCCACACACGTGGTGCAGGTGCACGCGCGTCGCTACGTCGGATACACACCGACGTTTAAATTCTATATTTACAATTTAAACCCGGTACAAAACGAATCGAACTGCTGACTGACATAACGGGTTCACGGAACCTTGTTAGAATGTCACACGCGCGCTTGTATCCCCGTGTAGCGTACGGACCGAAATTTTTCGGATTTTTCTCGGAACGTAGACGGGAAGCAATAAAAGTTTATCTACATGCATACTTGCGTCATGGAAACCTATAAATTGCATGATCCGTTGACGCATACTTCGCTAATAGGTTTTGTGCTCCTGCTTTGCTTATCCTCTCGGTACTCTTTTTTCATTCGATTAAATTAATCACGAACAATTAAGACTGAATACGTATTTACATGCTCTTATTAATCTATTACGTATCCTCTGCATTTATTGTTATAAAGAAATATAGATTTAAGTATAACAAGTTGATAAAGTTTGTTTCTTTTACAGTATAGACAAAGTACCCAAAGTGACGTCCCCTGTTCTGGTAATTCATGGGACTGAGGACGAAGTGATAAATTTCAGTCATGGTTTGGCTATTTACGAAAGGTGCCCACGAGCAGTGGAACCATTATGGGTTGAGGTATATAAGAATACTTATATCCTGTTTGAGTACTTTTTACTAAATTGCGTAAATGCTGTAATTCCATTATATTTGTAGGGTGCTGGCCACAATGACGTGGAGTTGTACAATCAATACTTAGAGAGATTGAAGCAATTTGTAAGCGTAGAACTGGTAAACTGACGGCGACTAAGCCTCTCCCAGAGTCAGGGGGGGCAGGAAGGAGGACACACACACACCAGCAGCCACGACCATACCACTTCTAATAATTCAAGCAGTATCAGCTCTATTCCAACTAGTTCACGCACCGAGAAGCTTGTCTAGCACTGGCCTCTCACAGGGGAGGAATCACCTGTTATCCCCTGTGATAAAAATTTCGCCGCCTCTATAGTTCGTGCGCTAATTTTACGTGATCAGCATACGGTCACCAACCAGGAGGTCGACCGTAAGGACGCGTTAACGCAGACGAGTAGTAATACGGATAACAGTAAACAGCAAGACGAGAAGAGCGAAAAAGAGGAGGAGATAGCTCCGAGCGTTCAGGATAAGAAATTTAATAAAACGATATTGGAACTTACGAAGAAACACATTTTCTTACCGAAGAGTATTGACCACATCGCGAAGAAACAAATCTCTTTGCCGAAACACCCATTTAGCAGGGCAAAGAAGATTTCGTACGGCGATCACAAGAAGGCTGATACGGAGATATCCCATACAACTCTGGTCGACATACACGTTGAAGTCTGCCGACAATATACAAATAGAGAAAAGTCACCATCATTTTCCAATACTTCTAGTGATAATAATAAAGACACTTCCGATTGTGAAAGCATACACAGTCAGCTCAAACCAGAGAAGAAGTCTCTGAATCAGTTTAAATATAGGAGTAGTATAGAGTCCGTGCTGGACTCGGTGAAATGTACTAAAAGCGCTAAGAAGAATTCGACTAAGGAAACAACCGTGAAAGGTAAGAGGCTTGAAGAGGACGACGCGGACGCGGAAACCAGTAATGGAAAATCGGCGGGATCTGCTAAGAAGCTTCCTTGCGGTAGTAAGAGTAGCACGTTCACCATTAGATGTCTCGAGAAGATACGTAAAGACAAAGGGAAAAACGATTCTGCGGAAACGAAACTGAAAGTTATAAATTCCTTTCCGATCTCTTAGGAGAATTTGACCGGTCATTTCTGACAATCGAGCTGGATAAAGTTGCTATAAACTTACCAAAGTGTTCTCCCTATGCTTGTAGGCTGTCTGCAAGCTCAACAATTTTATCCAACGAGGATATTCTATATTGCAAATCGTAAGGGTTCTCAGCAGGTTGTATACTCGAAAAGTCCGTAAGCAAACGTGAAAACTGACGCCGGTTTTAAGTCTTCAGACAAGATACCAACGCAGATTTATTTGTTTGCGAACATACAATAGTTTTTAACAATAACGGTATATCGGCCGTCGGAACGTATTGTGCAATATTGTCAACAAACGAAGCAATCTTTAATTAAACAATTATCGGAGATATCGTTTCGCGATAAAGCTGAATTTCTTCTGTCGGCAGAATGCTCAGGAAATATTGTTTAAAATTAATTGAAAAAGGATTATGTATCGGTACTCCGATAAGTTTAATCACGCAACTTCCGAGCGACACGAATTCCGGGTGTCTTGAAAGTTGCCGTTCCATTATTCTTCCATGTAACTGTCTTTAAAGAGGTCATAAATATGCGAGACACTTCTCCGAACTGGAACAGTGCTAGTATGAGTCTATGCACACACATAACACGCATACACGACACATACATAAAATTTATTATATTTCTAGAGATAACGAGATAATATATATATATACATAAATATATATATATATACATATATATATTTGTGCATACTAAATATTCTTATTATACGTGCACACACGTAGCGGTGCATGCGTGTGTATGTTGTAAGCCGTTTCTCCAGCGTGAGCTGTGGTACGTTGTTAAGACGAATATGTCGAGTATTATCATTATTTTTTATTAATCATCCTCCTTGAAATTAGTGATTCGAAAGTTCGAATATTTTCTGCCATCACGAATTCTAACGTACTTCAATCTGTATGATTGCAACGAGTGTGTGGTACAAAAGTTCTTCGCTGAACCTACACTTCTCAGTTAAAAAATTTTTTCGTGACTTCATGCGATTAATAATTAATTAATTAATTAATTAATTAATTAAGAGATCGAACAGTTTTATCAATGAATTGCTGTTTGTTTCGTTGCGCATTTAAATCCAGACTTTTACTAGAAGGAACAAAAAAATGGTAAGTGTATAGCGGTCGACGTGTTTCTTAATGAATGGAAGATGTATGTTTTGCATTGCGTGTTTCTTATGGCTCAATTTTGTAAACTAGGTTCAGCGGCGAAGCAAATGTTACACGAGGTCACGTGTTTTTATAAAATCGCTGTCGTTGTGACCGGTGTACATGGACAGCTGTGTCGATAATTGGGAGGAACGTCTCTTTTTATATTGATCCGCAGCAGAGGCCTGTGTGCAGCGAGCAATGGAAATCTTCCAAGAGAGTAGTAAAGAATTTAGGATATATACGGACAAAAAGAGTTAACGGATAGCATTAAGGAAACGTGTACGTGTGGGACGTCATAATGAGACGTCGCGTTTTACTGAAAACTGAATGAGAGATGATCTTGTGAACAACAATAAGAATGCAACTAGATAGGGACAATATTACTGCCAAACTCGATTATGAATTAGTTGATTTCTAAACAGGTGAATCGTTTGGGGAACCTTGTCTATAGGTATGGTTTTTGTTAGTATTTTTATATCTCGATAATGTAAATACAGTACAAGTAAATAACGTTTCTTTTATTAGTACGTGTAACATTACGCGGCAGCGTGAAACTACCGTGTGCAGCCAATGGAACAAATCGGCGCTAGTAATTATTATTCGTATCCTAAAAATTCTTTTTAATCTCATATTATTATCTTTAACGTTTTCGCCCGTCCTCGTTATATCTTTTAAACAATAAATTGCTACGATTGTTTCCAAACTAACTAAGTGTAAGTCAAAATTAGATGTACGTGAGATATGAAATTATGAAGTAAATATAAGAATACACTTAATTTAGAAGAGGTATCATTTAATCGATTGGTTTTTGAAACTGATAAGAATTCTCGTCGGTACTAGTAATTTTGCTACTTTGTAATTATTGTTACCCACGTTGTTATATTTGTACGCGATTTTTGTTACTTCTTTCATGTTGTTACTTTACAATTTTTACTTAAACCAATTGAATTTTTTCCTTAGCATTAATTTTGTAGAATACTCTATGGTGCGATACTGACACGGAGATTTTCGACACATTTTTTCCATTGGCTTTTTCACGTAGCCGCTAAATTAGAATCGATTCTCATCGATCGCAATTCTATATTATACATACATAATAACTATTTCATAACTTGTGGAGGAAAAAAAAATTTATACTGTTGTTTGACAAATGTCCAGTTTTATAGACGGCAGATACCTATATTGCGTAGATTGATTTTATTGAGGATCCAGTAATCAGAGACAGCGTGGCATAACGAAGCTATCGGTGCTCGATGGGAAAGGGAAGCGCGTTTAGGTCGTTCGTAAAACTGGGTAAAAGAGATAACTTTTGTACAGCATAGTCCGAGAGCGCGTGCATTTCGTCCCCTCTTTCTTCTACTTTCTCTCTCGTTCCCCCGTAGCGGAGTGTGTCGTTTCTCTCTTTCTCTCTTTCCCTCGCTCATTTCTTTCACTGTTTTTCACTACCCTGCTCTATCTCTCGATGCGCGTTAAAAGCAATCGACCGGTTTCGAACAACACTCTTTCGTCTTTCATGATTGCATCGTGCCAGTAGAATGGTACTCAACGGTCCTCGTTTTTGGGTATCACGGCGCGGTATTCGTAACTGTACATAATAGCGTGTAAGCGAAGTATTAGAAATATTATTGAACTCGATGTTCTATTCGGTCGTATCTAATGTACTTACGGGAGAAGGTGGGCCGAAGCGATGGGAGGGAGGAGGTAACATTAATAGAAATTACGAGATACCTTCGATCGTTAGTGTCATATACATATATATCAATCACACGATGTGACTAGTAGCGCAAAATGGAATTAGTTGATTAGTTCGATAAGTGAATACATAAACACGTAGCTCATCTCGAAATTATTATTAGCACCGGGAAGAGGAGAAAGAGAAGAAAGATGTGTATCGTTTATCTCAGAATAAATATCGTTTTATTTAGCGCGTTTGAAGACGTACTATAGTGTGCCGGAAGCAACGTCGTTTCTTATGGGATCGTAGAGAACGCGTAGTATACGGGAATACACCGCGCTGAGCATCCGATTAGGGTTGTTTTTAGATTTTTATACAATACTTCCATCGCACTCGACTTAGGCGTACGGCATCGCGAAACGCTTCATCGAGCCTTGCGACACGTTTAAACATTGTATATTAATATTACGGAGATCGTACACTTAAGCCCACATTATCGAACGCGGCGGCTTATCGTTTACCGACTTGTGATATCGCATGTCATTTATCGAATAAATCAATTCTCGTCGGAAACACTGTCATCCTCTTGTTTGAACAATCGACTGTCACGCGCGTTCGTTAATACGGTAAAAATTGTATTAATAATTAGAACCACTCTCATCGTCGTTCTCTCCTCTTAAATTTGGATTACGTATACGTACTCATCATTTTGTTTCTCCCCATTTCTTTTTGTATTTTCCTTCTTTGTTAGTACCATACATTGCGAACTACATCGGTATCTGTAATTAATGGTATCAACATTGGTATCTGTAATTAATATTACTGAAGTAACAATGTTAATAAAATCCTATAGAAATTACAGTGAACTTTACTCTGTTTTATGCGCATCAATGGCTACGTCCTCTGTTACCAAACAATATCTTCGTGAAGACACAGTGAAACATGTCAAAGTTCCTTGGAAACGTCAATAAAATGTTTCGCTTTGATACGCAATAAACGCAATAAAAATCACCAAAGACTGGAAATTCTTTCAAACGCATCGTTACCTAGCCACTTAAAACGCAGAAGTGTTTTGTTAAAAAAAAAGAGTATCTGAGTAATTAAAAATTAGTCGAGAGAGCACTCGAGATCGATTGGCTACGCGTGTCTTTCGCGATACTTTTGCTTTTACATCGATCGAGTTTCCTGCGTTGCGTCGGTGGACGGGATCGCGGTTTTAAATTTCACGGGGGGTAAAACGCTTGCCGTCGCAATTAGCTTGAGCCGTCGTTGATCGTTAAGAAGTCGCATAATTCCGGTCGCGCTCTCGAATGACGATGACACGGTGGAACGTTTGTAAGTATTGATCGTCGGCATTTTGTCCCGAAGGTCAATGCGTTTCCACGACGTGGTAGAAGGAAGGAAATGCTCGAGTACCGCGAGGCCTGGTTCGCTGGACTCCGGCTCAGCACCTTCGTAGCTCACCTGCGCTGAAACCTGATGCTGACGATAAAAATGAGAACAGGTTACGCGGCAGCTTGTGCTCCAACCGCTGCGGTTATACCTCGAACCAGCCTACAAAGCTACTTCAAAGAAGAGGCAAAATTTTCTGCTACCGTCGCGTCGTCGTCGTCGTCGTCGTCTTCGTGACTCGGGGGATTAAAATCTATTCGCTATTGTCGACGACGATTCCCTCCTAACTAGGGGGACTCCGTGTTTCGCTTGCGGACTATGCAAAATTACGACGCGCTAGTCAGAGGTCCCATTCCGCGCGATTTCAGTAAAACCCAGGAATAAGACGTTCCCCTGCTAGCACGTATTTTATGTGTTCGAGACGTAAAAAAATATTTAACTGAAGGAGTTAAAGTCGAAGGGAGATGTCGAAAACACTTTTTAAAAAGATTACAGTCTCAACGGTTAATGACCTGTACTAGCGATGTACTTTAAGTCTCCAGTTGTCCATCTCAGTACAATAGTCTACGCATTTATTTTCAACATTGTTGAATCTCGTAATCTCTTCCCGCATCTCCTGGAACGTGAGCAACGTGATTGGTCTACTTAATAAATTCTTATATTTAGCAGTGACAGAAGAAACTTGTGAAACCGTTCCAATGAATATGGAACACCGCATTCTTTTAATTGCTTTATTACCGACTTGAACATTCAGCCACGCCCTTGGTGTACAGCGTCACGCAGTCTGCTGAACAATTACACTTACTCGACATCGCACACCGACTGTAGTGTCCATTAAAAGCGGCTGCACGACGGGCACACGTGTGCGTAGGCGTCTAACTCTCTCATTGTCAGTCGCGTTATTTTAAGAAAAAGTGAACGTATCGAAATTGCAAATATCAAAATTATACCTGGCCGACTGGACGCGATTTCTCCTAACCATTTTATTCTCCAGCCAAGTTATGGGACACTAAAGGCCTTCCTGTAGGTCCTTTAACGAATCTAAATAAGCTTGGGAAATTATGTTATCGTACTGGAAACAAGTAATTGTACTAGGAACGGCTATCTTTATAAAGGTAATAATAAGTTATCTTTATAAAGGAATACTTGTTACACATTGCGTTGCGTGCCCGTAAAAGGTACATAAAAAACGAATAAAAGTTTGTCGGGGTTAATTCCTCCCGCAGAGCCAGACACATACACGGTGAGCCAATAAAAATAGACTTGTTCTATAGCTGTTAGCTGAACGATTTCGATAACGAGCCGTAAAAAATAAATTTCAGTCGGTTAAAGTTCAAGGGAGTATCGATTGAACGATTTCCATTGAGTACGATTTTATCTCCTGAATGAACTGCTTCAGCTCTTTAGATATTTAGCCTCTGTATATTGTACAGTGTATAGACTTCGGTTTCTTGTCTAGCCATCGAGTTCCATACGTATGTTTTTCTTCCTCCGTTTCTCAGAGCGCATACACCACTGCAAAATTGCTGCGAGTCTCATATTAGGAGATAAGCTCAATTGCTTCTTTTCACTATTCGTTTTTGCCAATGAACGCTTGTGAGAAATGGTATCTATACAACTCAATATGGAACTCGCTCCTAAGGGCGAGCTAGAAGTATCGAAGACGCATAAAAAGTTTTCGGATTCTACGTGAGAGATCGTTCCTTACGCCAGTGATTAATGGATCAAATGAACCAGTAAATAGACTACGAACTCCTAAGCAAACTGAAACATTTTTAAAGATATTCTGTCATTTAAACACATAAAATCAATGGTCTAACGTTAAACAAATCAGTAGCGAATTCCTTTGGATCGCAATCCTTATTGACTCACCGTATATCGTCAGGCGAAGGTGTGTAAGGGGATTGTGATTTAAAAATTGGCACGTTGCGAGAGCAGGGGTAAAGGTATTTGTGTGTTCGTGACAAGTGTCCAAGGGTCTTTGATCGCGACGTGTACGTGGGTATACGTCCTATTGCGTGCAGCATTCGTATATCGAGGAATCATCGAAGGCCGAAGAAGGGACCAAAGAATGATCAGAAAGGATAACGTGTGGTGGGGCGACGCGGCTGGCTGCGAGGCGGTGGGAGACCGGGCGACGCGTGGTGGGAGGTACAGCGGGAAATAGAGTCGGCGGTAGCAGCAGTTGCGTCTCGAACAGCGCGCGTGTTGTTTCGTTCCGTCCTACGCGTGTTAACCCTTCCGCGACAACTACCGAGGCTCTTTACGGTGCCGACGAACCTCGTTTCATTTATTTTTTTCGGACCCGCGTTTTGTGCCGCGACTCCGCGCCCACGCGACGACGCCGCGAGGGAAGAAGCCGTGACCGCCGCGGTACGTCGCAACGACGCGGGACAGTGAGTTCGGTGGTGGTTTTTCCAGTGTTCGTTTTCTGTGTTCTAACAGTCGTTTGTACCGATGCCGGACGACTAGCATTACCGCGCCTTAGGTTTTACCACGAGGATATTTTTTACTCTCCATTGGGATTTTTTTTTGTGAATTACCCCCGGCGCGTCCCAGGATTGCTGAAATACACTGGCCGAGCACGCTACCCCCTGATCCAGATCACATTTCTGGTGAGTCGAGAGAACATGTTTCATTTCCGCGTCACCCTCGTTCGGCGTCGAAGATTCCTCCGCTTCGAAATGACAAGGACGAGCCGGTGGTGTGTATATAAAGTCCCAGTACATTTTACGGCGTCTCGTATAACCCTGCCGCAGTTTACGAACAATCTGAAGTCTGTCAAAGTAGCGGGCAAGTGTCGTGAATACGTATATACAGCAGACCGGTGTAATTAAGAATGCTCGTGGCGTCGGGCGAGATTCGCACGGCGTCTGGCACGAAGCGTAGTAACGGTTGGTTTATTCTCGCCCGTACAACTGCTATGTCCTTTGTCATAAATAGTAAATACACGTGTGCCGTGGCGACGACGCCGACGTTGCGTCGTGCCACCCTCCCGCCGGTTAAGAATAGTATCGTTCAGAAACGTTAGATTCGCGTCCCTCCCTTAAAAAAAACTAGATCAAACGAACGTCCTGTAGGTCATACGCGAGGCGGATTAAAAGTACACAATTGACATTGACGCGCTTTGTGTTTGTTTTTTTGTTTTTCTAGTTTCTCAGAATTCTTAGCTCGCGTGTTACGTGCCTTACGTAAAGAAGAAAAACGACAGATGTGGCGGATAGATGATTCAATTCGATGTATCACGACGAGTTTGAAGTCTTCTTATACTCGTCCACTTCCTTTCTTGCTCGTCCATGGCAAGGCGTCGTATAATGAGATAATATTTTTCGAGCTACTAACCACGCGTGCAGCGTCGGTTAGGCGTGGTGTGAGTGTTCTAACGAGGTAAATTCTTCTCGAACGTTTTCACCGTGACATGTTGGCGGGGAAAAATGAAAAATAAAGTGCACGGGTTGAGCGTACTGCATGCATGCATGCATGCATCGATGTATGTAAGTATATATGTATACGCGTACAGCGTGTACTAGCTGTGCGACGGAAGTTTAGAAAGTCGTAGCGAGTCGTATACACACGTTGACCGGCTACCCGGCCATTCTGTACGCTCGAAACCGGTTCCGAGGTTTTCGCCCGAGGGGCCCCACAACTCGAACGTAACGACGACGCGTGGTGGTCGGCCACGATAAGCCTGTGGTCACACTGGCCCTGTATCGGGCCCAACGAAAACGTCCCACATGTTGTTGATCGTCGCTCGTCTCTCTTGACACATCTGACAGTCTACAACCGTTTTTTTGTCGGTATTTCTCAAGCATTTGTAGTTAAAAATTTAATCGATTTGATTCTCGACGTCGAAAAATGTATATAGTATAGAATCAGAATATCGTCTTGACAGAATAATTTAGGAAATTATTATTACGTTTTATAATTATACGAAATTAATTTGAAGATATTTTCAAGGTCGATGAGCGTTAATATAGCTTGCAATTTAATCTGCACAACTGGGAAGTCTGTTTAAATATAAATAACTGTTACGCAAATTATGATAGGATTTGTGGTAGTGCTTCCGTATTGACATCTTCTTATCATATCGCGGTAGTCGTTCATACCATTCGTAGTTGAAAAATATAAACTGCGTTGCTATTTTTCTGATTAAATTAAGCCTGATTTTATATTCCTTATTATCTCATTAACGAAGTTTGATTTATATCGGATATTTTTTTAATCTGTTTGATCGGAGTCCAGTGGCTGTTAGCCTCGGTAATTGTCCGAGGAAAAATGTAAATCGATCGCTGCCATGACGCCTATTACCTACTCGGTCGCAGTAGCTATTGTTCATAATAAGCGAATTACTTTCTTTTGTAATGGCCCGAATAATCCGAAGGTCGGCTGGTGCCGCGCTACTTGCTTCAATTGCTTATTGAGATTTAACAAGGTCCGTCCAGTGTGCTCGACGAATGTTCTTAACTTTGTAGTGCACAGGTAAAGAAATAACTCTGCTTTTCAAACGGGGATTAATACAGGCTACAATCCCTTTTTATGTAATATTTTTCTTGTTAATGAGTTTAATTTGTATCACTTTGCAAATGAGACGTAGATAAGTACTAATTAACAATCGCTGTGATAACGGGTTTTTGCCGTGCGTTTTCATAAGGAGCTCATTTTCAATTGAAATTTATTCAAAGAGAACGTGACTCAAATTGTAGGAACNTCGCTTTTCAAACGGGAATTAATACAGGCTACAATCCCTTTTTATGTAACATTTTTCTTGTTAATGAGTTTAATTCGTATCACTTTGCAAATGAGACGTAGATAAGTACTAATTAACAATCGCTGTGATAACGGGTTTTTGCCGTGCGTTTTCATAAGGAGCTAATTTTCAATTGAAATTTATTCAAAGAGAACGTGACTCAAATTGTAGGAACGCGCATTACACGTTTCTCGTCAACGCGTTTATTAGAGTGTGCCCGTGTAGGCAGATCAAACCTTTTTCCTCGTACTCTGTTTCTTGACTTTGCACCGTAAGAAAGAACCGGCGCGCGGTAGGTGTAAACACGGGACCGGGGGGGATACGTTGATATTGAGATGAGTAAAGTGTGTCATGTTTGTTAAAGAAACATGCACAATAACCTTTTGCGTGATCCACGGACCTTCATCAAACATTTACAGGCCTCTTCGACAGGAGAAAGTTAAAAAAGACGTATTTATGGAAATATATACATTTCTTCGGAGCCGTAATGAAAAGAGAAAGTACGTAATGATATATTGTCTATCAAACTGCTTGTAGATGTGTGTAAGTATGGACATAAATCCTACTGTAAATTGAAATGCATTGTTTCGTCCGACGCTTTTTCAATGCCGTTTTCTTTCAGACTGACTAATGCTCGCAATTTACAGGCTCCACCGCGATATGCGTACATATTTATTGGATGTTAAATAAGTTCTCGTTGGTTTCCGACAAGTGCGTATAGTTGAAGATGGTAACATTTATGGAACCACTATAAGGAAGCTTGAAATCAAGTACATGTTATTTCGCTGAAGTTTGAACAGCTTTATTTTTTTATACAGTTAAACGTGTCAAAGTTCGTGCCAAAAAAAGAGTATTTGCAGGGAATTTTACTGCACTATTACACAGAAATCTTTGTGAAACTTTTAAGTACCTTGAATGCTATGAAACGCTTGAAACCATTAGGAATGATTCAGAAGCAGGAACATTGGATGCCGCATTTTTCATGGAAAAACAGCGAGAACTCATTCAACCTAATATAAAGCAGAAAATTTGTCAACGCGACAACAGGTTATAGTTAAATTAGTTAACTAATCATCGTATCGCGTTATTTCCATATATAATACACACGTTAATGTTACGGTAGCTTATCAGATGGTAATTTGGTTTACAATTTTCTTAGTTGACACAGTCGGAATCGCGGTGTTAATCTCCGGGAGCGAATTGGACCTTCGTCCAGTTCGATAAAATCTTGTGAGGTCTGAGTTTGATTTTTCCACTCGTCCATGCATAATGTATGCCCCGGCGATTATTAGAATCCCGGGGCAGTCTTAATCGCGGGGCAGAAAAGTTGGCGTTACTCCGTTCTGGTCATTTGTCACGGTAGCGCGAATAGACGACTCATGTAAATCCGCGGGCCGAGCGGTTTTCATATTATTCTAATTGGCAAACTTTGACTTGCACTCGGAATTTATGAACACCCTTCTTGCCCTGGCCCGCGCGTATAAATCCTGTCGCGTCGCGATGATTTATTGCGCGGTATCTTCTTATGGTTGCATTTATTAAACTTGTTCCATTAAAATAGTCGAGTTAACGGTACTAACGATTACCGGTTTTCCGAATTCCTTCGAACACTCAGACTTATGTTGTACGACTCACAGATACATTCGAAAATTCGTGTTCAGGGGGTTAAACCACTCTACAGGGAAAAAATCGGCATATTTTATGATTTTTCTTCAGCGAAACCATGAAATCTTAATTACAAAATAGGATTTTTATTATACGAAATATACCTATAATCGCAGGAATTCATGTTGCTTTAAATTAGTTCTGTAATCCATAAACCGAGTCAGAGATTTATCGATATTGGGTCGTTAATTTGACCGGTTCTTTTGGATAAATCTTGCAATTAGATAGATAGAATATAGTATCACGTTTTTTTTTCAGAAATATGAGTGGTTGGTATTTCCTGGAAAGTAATTACGATTGGAAGAATTATTGTTAACGAATCACGTCGGCTCGCGGGGTTATGCGGCAGCCGGGTCGCAAAGGCGGTGGAGGTTGTTCCTCTTCGGTCATTAATGTCATCGGGAACAGCTGATACCGGCGACACGGGTTGACTATTCATGCTAAAGCCGAGAATCGTGTAGGCAGGCTCGCGGAAGAGAAAGTGCTCGAAAGCACGTTCATATATAACATCGACATCGAAGCACGCGGACATTCGCCACCGACGCGACGTCGGCGACGTTTGCTCCTTTCTTTTCCTGTTCCCGATTCCGCGCCGTCTAGACAAAACATTCCTCCTTTTTCCCCTCCCGCCCCTCTTGTTCTCCGTTTCGATGAACACCGATGAGAAGGCAAAGAAACGATTCGGATATTCGGATTCGTGCCAAGTAGATATTTATACGTTAACGAGAGCCTGCCGGACCAAATACGAGGCTACGGTTCTTTCCCGTAGCTACGACCTCTGAATCCTAAACAGACGAAAGTGATACTCTAACGAGATGTCGTTATCCCTGGTCTTCTTATTTTCACCCCTTCTGCAACGGCTTTGTTCACCATTCACGGGTACGTTCGCTCTCTTCCTCCCCTTTTGTACATCGCGCCCGCTTCCCTCTTTGTTCGCTGCATGCAGTTTACTAATTTGCGATCCTGAATGAAAATTCTGATTCGGCCGGCGTTCGCCGCTCCTGATTTCCACGGAGAAATCGTTAGCATCCGTCGCGGCGGCGAAATGAATCGCGTTGCATGCTAAAATACTTTCTCGCGTGTTGTTTTTTGCTTTATTGAATAAGTACGAGCTGTGGTTATCCCGCCGTATCAATGCTATCTCTTATCAAGTAAATATTCTTATTTTCCCTCCGGCCAGTGTGGTCATTATTCATTTCTACACCTAACACTTTGTGCCACTGTTTTTTTCTTCCGCCGCGATATTATTATACGTACGTATATACGTACTGATGCTGATAGCCGGATTCTGTTTTCAGTAGCGATTCTTTTTTCGTTTTAATCCATTATCCAATATCCAAGAATTTATTCCGTATTTCCTTTCCATTTACTGTATCGGATATGGAAACACGGTATCGTTTGTATCCAGTATGGAAATCAGAATTCTTATTTCCATTTTCTTATCTCGTACCCGTCTTGCAAATAATCTCTAGTGGTCCCATTATTCTTTCTGTCGTTATTCTTCTCTCAATTAGAATCCACAGAACTTGTACTTTTTATTTTTCTGTACACAGTCTTAGGTTCTATTATCAAGTTACTCTTCCTAATGATTTTTCATACCAGACGAATGTGAAAATTCGAACGTCTTCGCTCGAAAGGAAAGGTTTTTTTCCATTCCCTTTCGTTGTAGACGGGGGGAAGATCGTGAGTCGTTTCTCTGTTGCCGGCTACAATTTCCATTATGGAGTGTTCATCTCGCTCGCTCGCTCTTTAATGACGAGCAAGCAAGCGGGCGAGCGAGCGAGCGAGCGAGTGAACGAACGAGAACGAGTACGGGCTCGTACTCCGTGCTCCGTACTAGCAGCTCTGTCATCGGTTGCCAGGACGGTCGAGCGTGAAGGTAGAAGAACGGGGCGGGAAGAGGCCATTACCCACAGAGAGTAAGAAGCGGGCAGCGTGGGCCAGGTACACTCGACCCGAGAAATCCTCGTACACGTCCCACTGCCGGCTCGAGTGGACCGAACAGCTTTATATTTCCTCTTCGCCTTCCACCCTGCCCGGCTCGTTACATAACGTACATATGTACGAATATGCAAAATGATAAGTTAAAACACGACTCCTCGCGCGCGTCGCACGCCTGAATGTCAGGCAAACATTTTCGCGACTTACACCCGTGCTTATGTGTAACACACGTTACGACCTCGTCATTCATAGCCGGCTCACTGTACGACGTCGTGACGTTAATAGGATTTTAGGTCGTTTTTGGATATCGGTTTCTGAGATATTCTTGATTCGTCGAAGTTAATTAATAATTGGAGAAGAAGTAGTAAAATAGCAGACAGACATTTCTTTTGGAAGTTTCGGATGCGCTCCAAATATTTTATATGTTGCATTATTGCTTGGATGAGTACGTTTGGGTCGTTCACGAGTGAAATAGAAATTTAGTTGCGTTGTAAGTTGAAGTAGAATTTATTAATGCGAATTCGTGGTTTATGGATTAGGGTCTGGAAGGATGAATGATTTACTTGAACTTGAAGTATGTCCCATTTCGGCGAATAGTTTTAAGTCTTTCTTGCGTACAATAAAAATTGAACTGTAGCATCCGTAAATTAAGTAGAATTTGTTAGCGCGAATTCATAGCTTATGGATTAGAGGAAATTTCTCTGAAAGGATTAACTACGTCTTTTATCGAAATCTGTCTTTTTAACGGGTAAAATGCAATTTTTTTGTAAATCGTTTATTCATGTTCTACTATCTACTCGACTCTGAAGTATGCTGCATTGTTTCGGCAAATATTTTCGAGTCTTTCCCGAGTAAAGCCGAAATACCAAAACCGCATTCTCGTTAAACGAAGTAGGATTTGTTAGCGCAAATTCGTAGTTTGTAGATTAGAGCCTGAAAGGATTAATGATCTACTCGTTTTTTAATCGCGTCATCAGAGTACGGAAAATCGGGTTTAACTTTCACGTAATTTCGCTGCGCGTAATTGGCGTAGCGCATTGCACCGAGCCTTTCGCAAACGTGATTTTACGTAATTCTAAATCCCCCGATCCGTTCCCGGCGCATTTTCGGCCAGTCCCGACGTCCCAAAAGTTTTCCTCGCGGCCGCCTAAGCCCGGCTAGTCGTACCGCGTTCTCTTCCTCTTCCTCTCTTTCGCATTCCAACAGGTGCGAAACGCGTCATTGCACTCTAGCAGACGCGCTTTTATCGCATAGGTGTATATGCAGCCGGACGCACAGGTTGCGACGGCTGATGCCTATGGGACGACTGTTCTCAAGGGCTGACAAATCCCTTCCATTGTGCCCGACGGCACGGAAAATTCTTGGCTACTCGCTAATCCGGCGATCCGTTGCATCCGGGCGTCGCATCCCCGCTGCTCTCCCATGTGCCTCTAGTTATGCGACTGCATACCTTCGACTTCTGTCGTGCCGGCAGAATTTCCAGAAGTACTTCGTTACCTGAATACAGGGATAAAAGAGAAACTGCCGGATCGAGGTCGAGGAAAAGTTTTTCTTTTTTTAAAGCACGATCCCCGGTAACTTCCGTCGTCGGGGAAAAGCGGATGTACTAATATCGGTTTTGCTGTGACCGTTCTTTCGACGCAAGTTGAATGTTGTACTGTCAGGTCTCCGCGAAATAAAAACGGCTTTGTGACTCGTTCATTAGTATAACTAGAGAGAACGTTAGTTACGAAGTTGTGTATCCTATATTCCTCCCATCCGCGCGCTGTAGATATTTCGCTCGTTTACTTTTAAACAATTTTTGCCCCTCGTTGAATATTTAATGCTTTAAAAGCTTGTTATATCGTTCTCGGGGTACAGCGCCGTATCATTAACGTTTATTGTTCGCCGGCAGTTCGCAGTCGCAGTTTTTGGGGCATAAAATTGTACAGCTGATCGTCGGGCAACGGAGAGCGAGGCTTGAATGGAATCGGTGATCCGTATTTAATTGTAGAAGTCTGAGGGATAATCTAAGGACGTTTTGCGCAGTAGAATCTCGTTTAGCAGGTTCTAATTTTATGGTGCGGACGCTGGGATATTGCTTTAGGACTTTTGTTTCTAAAGAAGATGTTTCGCGGTATGTTCTAAGCGTACGAGGCGTACTCGTAGCATATAAATCGTGTCCGTACGACTCCGAGGCTCGTTTTCAAGACACGACCGCTGATGGCTGGATTCATTGTCGGTAATTTATGCCGGGGACTGTACACGGGCGAACGGTTAGCCTTGAAGTTTACTATACCCGGGGACCGGCTGATGCTTTCCACCATCTCGCCGTCGTCGTCGGTTGTAAGCCCGCCGCGTAGTGAGCATTTCATAGCGTAGCCATGCGTTCCATTTAAGTTTCACTGCCTCGCATTATGACATTTTTTCCGTCTTTTTTTACTCCCCGTAGTCCGCATATTGGAATTTTGATATTTTTAGTACAGGAAGATGATATCGGATAAAAATACAGCGGGACCTCGGCATACTTTCTTGTAATGAGTTCAATTCGGAATATGTCCTGCTTGGACATGACAAGTTTTCCTTGGTATACGACATATTTATTTATTTGTTTATTTTACGGGTTAGTAACCCTTTCAAAATACAAAGGAGTAGATCAGAGCAAAAAAGTAAGATTTACTTTTTACATATAATTCCTCCAAGTTGCACGAAATGAATATGGCTTGTGCTATTGAAGTATATAAACAACATTCGTTCTATAACATTTATTAAGTTTCACCTGATTTCTTTTTTTAAGTAAAATTGTATTACTTTATTAATCATGGATTGTGAAAAGGCAAATGAAAAAGAACAGAAAACTAGAAAAATGATTAGGATCATTATGGAACTGAAAAAAGAGATTGTTGTAAAACATAAAGGTGGCATACTTCTAATAGTTTGATCAATTGCTATAAATCAAACTATGAAAAAATGTGTTTCAATTTTCTTATGATATAATAATGTTTGGGAATTTCATTTCATTCGATCGAATGAAAACCAATTCCACTTCATGATGCACAAAAAATTCAAAGAAAACGATTGGATAATCAGGTGATTCAGGAATGCACATGACTCACTCTATTCTAATTGTCCAGCAAGTAAACAAGCTATCCCAGTAAAGGTGTAAACGCAATTCTTCTTACGATATATTTAAATTGCTTGGAAACGTTAACCGGCAGTGTCTAAATCCTTTGTCCCGCGGTACATACTCCGCATGTAAGCACGGTAGATAGATAGATACCGTGTACCATCACTTTGCGTCTCGAGCCTCGAGAGTATGGATGTTCAGATCAGACACGTTGCTCAGCACACGGCGACGACGTAGCTACGTAAGATAGGTATTGATCCACGGTATGGATATGCAATATGCATGTACACGTCGACACTCCTCTGTATTTTTCTTGAGGCTTCCTCAAGTAGCATTTAACTTTAAAGGGGGAAATGCATTGTTAACGAAGCACGAGTCGGCGAACGCTGCTGGGTTCAATCAGCTGCGATTCGTTTCACGTTAACGACGAGTTTCCATTCGTACAAGACTATATACATAAGCTATTTTATGTATTTGTCTTTAAATCATGCAGCAAAATTTCGCTATTTATTTCGTTTGTTATTATTTCTACTAATTATCATACGAAAGCTTGTTTTCGGCAGTAGATGCTCTCGCGGAAACGCGTTAGCGACAAATAATATCTCGCTGACTCAAAGGAATGATTAAACGCAGGATGTTTACGTTGGGAATAATTCACGTAAAATGGTCGCACTGTCTCTTGTATTAAAGCATTAACCATTCCGGCGTTTATTTAAGGGCACAGACTGTGGAGAGACTCGCGGCAGCTATTGTGCTGAGTGTTTTCTTATCATGTTGCGCAACGCGATGAACGTTACAGGATTTTCGTTTGCCCTATTGTCTCGTCCAAATAACAGTTACATAAGGATAAGCACGATATTAGAAAGTGAATCAATCCCATGCAGAAGATACACTTGCCGAATCACCTTGCAGCGATGAGTTTAATAATTCTTTGTTTGTAATAAAAAGAAAGTATAAACTCGGGGAAAGAAATAAACATAGAACACTTGGCGAATGTTTGGCTTATCAGACGCTCTTTATCATCCGGCCGAAACAATGAAAGCCGATCCTTTTTTAAGGATCTCAAGTGCTTTAAGAGGCGAACATTCGTCAAGTGGAGCCAGGGCTTAACGGCGGTGGCCGTGGGAAAGAACAAAGGGCGCAGGGCTGCACCTGTGCAGTTTCCTACCAGGTAAACCCGGCGGCGATTTTATGGTTGCGCACGTCTACGCACAACGAAGACACGTTTTACACGGTGCGCGGATTCGAAATTGTTTTTCGCCTCGTTAATCATTCCGAGTCCCTTGGAGTTCCGATCGAGGGCGAACGAGTGGAGGAAAAAATATTAATGGTCGTCGAAGTTGACGCGAACTCGACGCGGAGAGGTATCGAGGGCTCAAGGGCTCGGAAAAGGAAAGCTCAAGGTGGAGCGGATGAAGCATGATCGTGACACTGAGAGAGACTTTATTCCCGATCCTGATTCACGCTCTCGATAATCTATATAGAAGAGGCTCTCCTTGATCCGAGCATCTTAAACCTCTCCGTTGTTTTTTATAGCCCCTTCGTTCTTCTCCTTTGGCGTTACTATTGAATTTTTATTACAGTTTTCTTCTTAACATATACAGGGTGTCCCATTCAAGTCGAGATTATAAGAATCTCGAAAACAGGTGATTTAAAGAAAACAAACTAACACATGTTCTTTAATGTTTCGAGTGGGGAGTCAGATGGAATTACTAGTTTTTTAATGCGTGGGCGTTTTCAAGATCATTTTGTCTTTTTTTATCATAAACCCATATTTTTTATTTCGGAATCACATTCTACGCAAAAAGGTGCATAACTCCTGTTTGAAACATTTTCAAATGGGACATCCTGTATAATAATTCCTGTAGAATAGATTCAAGATAGTTTATTGTTAAAGGGTGGTCTCAAACTCCAGTTGCTTATCTCTTATCAGTTGTTTGGGTCTCGGTCGGATCAGGCTTAAGATGAGCGACACTGCTCCTTCGCATTCACATCACTCGGTTAATTATCTTATCAGGCGCGGCACGAGAAATTAAGCGCTTATTACAAAAATAGTGATAACAAGGCAGGAAAGTTTAATCGTTGAATTACGAAACTTCCGCGCGTACTTTTCCTGAAAGTATTTCAATTTTCCGGGAGATTAGAACAAAGGATTAATCGATTCTAATTAATGGCCGCTGTTCTTGATAGACGCGATTCACAGCAGGGAGAACCGGTCTGAGGCGAGCGCGCGGGGCATCGGGTCGGCGGGTTTGCGCATCCACCTGTGCGCGGAACTTTAGCGTGAACTCGTGGTAAAGTTTCTGCGAACGCACAAGATAGTGTGCTCAGGTTATTACCTAGGCAGCAGCTACTTTAACGCGTTTAACGCTCCGGGCAGGTTTACGTGAGGGGGCGGGACTCCTCGGGTCTATCGTGCAGCCTGGAACACGTTACAGGAATTTCCGACGTTGACGGCGTTTGACGGAATTTGAGGTCGCGCAGTTTAGCTTGATTCGTTTTCTTGTTTAACTTTACCCATGTGTCGGCCGCGGAGTCCTAACACGCGAGTCCACGCGTACCGCGTTTTACGCTCGCACGCCGCGCGCCCCGTTTATGTTTGCTTTTTACCCTGGTAAAATTAAACTCCGAATGTATCGCGGCAACCTGCCGCTGTTCCCGTTTTTTTATTTTCCGGTGAAAAAGAAAACGGGGAATTTACACTTCCGCCGCGTTCTCTTGGTCATGTTTTTTTCGCGTGTGCCAAGTTTTATAGATAGTTTAGGGATAGAGTAAAAAGTACAATTGATTAAGCCTGGAAACAGATGCTTCTTTTTTTCGGGCGATGAATTTTATATCAGTTCCCGGATTAATCTGCACGTCATTTGGGATTCGAGTTTATTGCCTCCATTTTTAAATCGCTTGTGGACTTTCATTTTTGAAACCAGGTTTCGGCCCTCGCGCGCGCGCGCGAGCTTTTGTTATTTTATTATTTCGGTTAATATACAATTTCAATTTCTACGCGCTCGCGGATGATATATTTCGGGGCATTATTTCAATGAATGTCGTAATAAAGTTATGCCCGCGCGCGGTTTGTTTCATTTCAAAGCTTCCGCGAAAATATTGAAATACCAACGCAAACGGGGCGTGTTATACATATGTATTTCTTTACGGCCCCGTACGTGGCTTTCGACCTAGAAAACCGTCATCGATCGTGCCTGTAATAACAATAAAATATTGACATTGACAATCATCCTTTTCGTCCGTCGTTTCCTCTCTATTAGGAAATGATTATGAAAAATAAATTAGTTTCGCGGATGCGTAGCGAACCGGAAATCCTGCAACGATAAAAAATGGCTGTGACTATATTAGCGGTGATTGCAACCTTGCAATTAAATCTTGTGAAGGGGTTACACCAAGAGGCAAAAGAATAGGAATATTTTTTTCATAATATCATAGCATATTACTACTATACATATAATATTAGAATATAATACAATAGTATATTACTACTATACATACAATATAAATTAATTATTATATTACACAATATGATAATACTGACCAGTTAGATTAACCGTATACATTTGTTTATACGCTAATAATATAAATCAGTTAAAAGAACATCGCGGTTTTGGATAAAATAGTTGGAATTCTCGATGGATTATTCTAGCGGCAACACGCATAACTTTCAGCGTATCGTTGTAATAATCTTGATCATCTAAGGCCGCAGGAATCTGATTAGCTATCAGTAAAATTTATTTACGAGCGGCTATTGTTCGAAATTAGAAAGGGACAGGTAGACAATGGGCAGAAAGTAAAAATACGGATACATGAAACGTTGCTTTGAGTAGAAGGGAAACAGAGTGGGTGTTTGAAGAATGTGTTCGCTTATAGAAGTCGTTATAGTAGGTATTCTAGGCAGAAAATTTATACTCCTTCAGCTACATCCATTACTTTCGTGCAGCCAACTTATGAATATTTATCCAGAATAAATTAGGGTATATGCACATACGTATATAGGGATTGGCTATTAAATTATTTGATGTTTTCTGAATAATTTCTTTCATAGAATATATTAAGTGAAATCTCGACACTTGTTCGGATGGTCTCGAAGGCTATCATTGTGATGCCAACTTCGAATATTAAGTACCGTACATCCGCAGTGGGACTACTTTCGACATTCTTAACGTACCTTCGGTTAACGCGTTCCGTGTCACGAGGGTCACCTATGTATGGCCACGAGCGAAAGTTTCATTTGAATATTCTTAGCTGATTATTCAAATGCAAGCTAAAACCTCCAATTGCTCGATACACCTGTTACTCCTCTCAATTTCTATCTTAACATCAACTTTTCATCGGAAATTACTGAACGCGGTATAATGAATTTATTTATAGTATAAATAGAATATATTAATTCATTTATATGTTATTATAGAATTCTTGTAATGAAATTCATAATGAATTCATTTATATTAATACAGCATAAACAGAGTATACCAATTTATTTGAATTAATATAGTATACATAGAACGTATTAAAATAATGAAGTTTTTACTTAATAATTACATTTTTATTTATCAAATATCCATTACGTTTATTTTAAGCATCAAATATAAATCGTAATTAAAGATCGCTTGTAGATCAGAAGCGGTAGTAGATGTAGGGGATTGATTTTTGAGGGCTCGGGGTGAATAAATTACACGCCGATGGTATTGAAACGCCGCGGAGTCGAGTTAATTCGCGTGGAGGTTAAAAGGATACCTATTCGTGGAATTCCTGAAGTTTGCCTTAAAAGTTCGGGTCCGATTACGACGCCGGTGCACGGTCACCGATGGAAGGGATTAGAACGACGGAGAGTCGGCGGAGGTTAAGCAATCGCGCGAGAAACGAGGGACAGAAAACTCGTGAGCGTGAACTCTTGCGGTTCGGGAGAAGAGCACGGGAGGACGACGGTGTACCGTTAGACTTAGTACTTACTTACTTACTACGACGGCCGTTGCACGCTCGTTTCCGGTCTTTTACCGCGGGTTGACGGTTCGGAGAAAGATAGTCTTCGCGCTTCGCTAGGAATGCCGGCCGTTTGCGTTAAATCACCCGAAGATCGAATAATCGATCTCCCTTTTCCTGCCGCGAGACCCGCCCTCCCCGGGAGAGCCACCGATTTCCCGAGCCCGGCGAAATTCAACTCCACTTTCAACGCTGGTTCACTTGAAAATATTTCGCTCGTAAAATACGATACATCTGTCTATCCTGTTCGCGACGTAACGAGAGTCGAAGTATTTTATATCGCAAATGTTTTCCAAGAATTTTATTACGCTCCGCGTCGGCAAGAAACTTCATCCCTTCTACGTTATTCATCATTAATAATTGCACTTTCCGGGCATTGTGTTTCTCTCTTTGCGACGGGCTCGACGTCTCGCGTTCCATTTTAAATAATCGCCGTCCGGTTGTTATATAATAATTGCGGAAGCGATATTCTTCGGTTCCAAACGGGGTACGAGAGTTCTGAAGTTCAGCGCCGGTTCTCGGCCGCCGCGACTCTTTCGCGGACGCGGTTAAAAATTATGGATCTCATCGCGGCGGGTATAACAACCGCGGCACTGTGAAACCTCTACTCGTTACCATCGATTTATTGTCCAACGTAAACTTCGCGGCGCGTGAAATATACGCGGACCGCCCCCGATCCAAATGAACAGAGCCCGTCGGGGTGTCAAATTAAAATAAAATAAGAGTCCGACGAACCTGACGGCCCATTAACTCCTGACCGGAAAAAATATCCAATCGTTTCGCGATCGAAAATATACACGCATCGCTACCGTATTATCCTACGAATGCCAATGCACCGAAAAAACGAATGTAAACAATCCCCACAATTTTTATTGTGCTTTTTCATTTTGATTCTGAATTCTGTAAAAATATTCGCTACAAGAAATGCGAAATAATGGGATGGATTATATCGTCCTTGAAATCAGATTTACGAACTTAAGTGCACTAAATGCACTCTTAATTTCCTCCATTAATGTACGACCATTGAAAAAACATGAAAGTAGGTCATTTTGTATAATTAGAGGATTAAGATTTTTACTGTCATTCGGTTTTGCCACTTAAGGATTTGTTTACGACCTTGTTACATCGCTTCCATGGACCATAAAATACTTGCTGAATCCACTGGTAGGGAGAACCGAACTTTTTTTGCCGTTTCTTCTGCACCCTTTATTTCCTTTACGCGGCGGAATTTTATTCTTTTCACGAAGTTGCGTTTAATTGACTTCGATCCAGTACGAAGCTCGAACATCTGAAGGATGTAAGAGAGAGGAAAGGAGAGAGAGAGAGAGAGGGAGAGAGAGAGAGAGAGAGAGAGAAAGGAAATAAGCACATCGCCAGCGGGCAGAAACTGTGACTAAATAATTTCAGCCCGGGGTCCACACGGCCGGCCGTTGAGAGTCGGGGAAAAGAAGTGGAAGATATGAAAGGATAGCGGATTCCTTTGAAAAAATCATGAATGGGATGTAGGCTCCGCGTTTGCGGAGTACTTTGAACGGGAATCTCGGGAGAAGAAACGACGGCCGCAAGCCCTCGATTCTTCCCAGCGATTCCCGCCAGTTCTTGCAGTTTCTTTCTCCCTGTTCCCCGATCTGTCTTCGCCCGCCCCCCGCGTTCTCCACCGTCGCACCATCGCACAGCGTTATCCTTTTTCTTCCTCTTACTCCTCTGTGTCCGTCTATTTCTCGATCTTTTTGTTTCCGCTTTCTCGACGGCCGCTCTTACCCCTTTTCCAGCCCCACCTTCATTCTTGTCGCTTCCCCTATCGCTTTCGTTTCTTCCAGCACCTTCTTCTTCTCTCTCGCCGCGCGCTCTCTCTCTCTCTCTCTCTTTTTATTCAGGTAAATGATAGGCGAGCGTATATGCCAGCTGGCAGCCGTTCCCCCCGTCGCCCCCTCGCCATGTCACGTTGCTCGTTGCTCCCTGGTCATTTCCATCTAGCTCTTTAGCCGCCCCTCTCTTTACCTAACCACCCTTCGCCCGGCCCCTGCGCCACCCTTCCTCTTTTTTTCGATCTTTTCTCTTTTTCCCCTCGGTTTAACGGCTGCACGCGCGTCAGATCACGCTGCATCCTGCGCCCCGGCTGCAAGAAGCGTGTGTGGAGTGGCTCGGACTGAAAAGCGGCTGATTTTTGTACGCTACTGCGTGTTCTTTTTCTATCCGCCGCTCCCTTTGTGAATTACTCGCTCCTGCTCGATAACGCGCGTGCGTTAAAAGAAACGCGATTAAACGTACGAGCACAAAGTAGGTTGACGAGGGATGACTCAATTCCCGACTGCTCGCTCTTCGACGCTGCATTAAACGATAAGTAATTCCGCGTTTTTCTATGACGACAGATATTGCACAGTTCGTCATTAGACGCATTATCAGTTTTTAAGGCTGTAAGGGTCGTAAGTGAAAAACCAGACTTGCAACCGGTTCCATTTTCTGTAATTATAAAATCATCTGATTTCGTGAAATCGTCTGTATTCGTGAATAATATAAGAATTCCATGCTCTGCCATTAACCTTATTTAACCTTTTCAAAACTGTTCAGACACGTATATCCCAGTTAAGTCGCAGTAATCCGTCTCGGAAAGGTTAAGCGATTCTAGAAGTCAAAACAAGCCAAAAATCGAGACAAATTTTAATGGACGATTCTAAAAGCTATACTAAGTCTTCTAAAGCAGGATCCCTCCTTAAGGGCTCGCAGGACAGTTCTACCAAAATCGAAACGTAGATTCGCATGCATATAAATCGCGGTGTTGCAGTAGAAACGGCAAAGGTCCGCGCTAGGGATCTATTAGCCGGCGGAATAAGTTTCATTGACTGATGTAATGGGAGAAAAATGAGTTTCCTCGCGTTCCATCGAACTATCGGAAAGCTCTTACGTTCGAGCGGCGCCCGATGGAAGTTGTTATTACTTTAAACGAGTGGTCCGCGGAACGTCGATTCCCCGGCCGATGCAGACATCCATTTCCACAGATTCGGCGGGCATTGTAACAGTATAAAGTCGGGGCAACGCGATTAAACGGAGAGAGCCAACGCTCCATATTCGCTTGGTTTCGCAAACGATCGTGTCCTTTCCCTTCTTGGCTTTGTTGCAATAAACTGGATCACGTACCGTACACTTTGCGCACTGGACCAAGCGCGGAGCCTTTCTTATCGCCGCCGCGGCGTTATGAATATGGATGCGGCTTTAATTTAGGGCAGCCCGGCATTAGCATAAATCGAGTTACAAGAAAATTTGCAGTACCGTTTAAATTCGCCGGGCCGCGCAGTACACAGTACGGGAAGGAAGTGATACACAACAGCTTCCCATTCCGAATCACGTTATCCCCCGTATATCACTTCTTACTCCGCGCGATTCAATTTTCACCCACTTGACTTTTTCCCGATGCGTACTCCGCGTTTTCCATTATTCATCGCTCGCTGCGCCGACATCGATTAACTCCGAACGGAGCGTACCACGTTTCTTCGTACTTCCTCGGTTTCTTCTCGCCCGACGTTCGCGCGCCCCTCTCGTTACGACTTATTGTACATCGAACATATGCTCGTTACCGGTTACGTACTTTCGCCTCGATCGATTGATCGCGACCGCAGCTGGCAATAGTCGAAGCAGTTCTCTGTTCTCCGCTCGGAACCACCGATCGCAACCGGATAATTGACTAACTCGGCAATTATCGCGTTTATCGGCAACGATTTATTAACTGTACGCGGCAGACGTAGGTAAATCGCGTACGTACGTACGACTCGGTTGTAAATAGAGCAGTGGGCGGCTATCCCGTTCGAGGAAGAACGCGGTCATTTTAACGCCTCTGCACCCCTGAACGGTTCGATTTGCTTAAGTACCCCGGGGCGATCACGCGCCCTTCCCGGCGCATCAGTTTAAATTCAGCTGGCGGCCCGGTGGCGCAGGAAAGCCGGGGGTAGAGGGTGGGAATCTGCGATTACCCAGCGGCTATGTACCTATACGTTAACACACGGGGCCGGCAACCACCGGGGGACGTGTGCAAGGTACCAGGGATTCGACCGTATGAATATTCAGGGCTTGCCTTCGCGGCGATGAAAATTCGATTGCCCCACAGCTACGGCGTCTGACGACGATGATGGCCGACGGGGGAAGGGACGTGCACCACCACTACCAGTAATGCCACTGACACCAAGCTACCGTCGCCGTCGCCGTCGCCGTCTCCGCGCCGTCTTCGAGCGTGCGGCTTCCGTTCGCCCCCGTGGAAATCGTGCGCCGGCCGATCGATGACAATCGTCTACAGGCGCGAGCCACTTTGAACCAGCCGGTCGCCACCTACGCCGACGTTACGCCTATATATGTATATGTAATATGTATAGGTAGTACATCTGGGCGGCTGGCATAGGCGGCGCCTTCCGATGGAACACGGAAGACGCCGCGGATAAGCCACCTACGGAAATTGGAAGACTAGGAAGTTATGATGCATTTGTTCCGAGGGATCGCCGGAATTGAATTTTCCTTATCGGGGAAGGGTAGTCGCGTCGGGGCTCTCGGGCCTCTAACGGGTTCATCGATATGCCCCGGAATGCGGCTGACGTCGGTCGGCTAGTACATTTGCCAGCATGATCGATGCGCTCCTGTTTTAACACGATCCCCCGCTAGCTTAAAACTGTTTTACGGTCCTGGAAGTCGCGAGTTCTCTATTCCCAAAAGTTCGACAAGTGCGACGCGAAGATACGTCCAATATTTGAAGTGATAAGTTTCGAAATTATATTTACTGAGGAGTAAGATTTATAAATTATTTGGGGCGAATCAATAATTTTCAGGTTCGATGAGTTACGTACAAATAACTAAAAAATTGATTTCAGGGTTTTGTGCAAATCATCCTCGAAAAGGGTGAAAAGGTGGAAACTGTATATTTATAAAATTCTGCATATCTTTGAAGTTCCATGGCTTAGCGTCTTCGTTCTTGACCATGAAAGATTCTATTCTATATATTTTTTAATTTGTATGCGATAATTAATGGGAGGGGAGCATTTAATAATTGCTAACATTTGAATATTTTTTCTTAACTCCTACTCATACGATTTACCTCGGGAAACTTTGGGCCTTGTCCATTCTTAAATCGTTTTCCTCCTTTTTTTATATCTTTTGTAACAAACTTTGCACATATTCAATAGACATGACATTATAACCACCAGTCTGACTCACGATATCTACATTCGCTATAAAATTCTGATCTCGAATCAGACTCGTTGAAATACGGCAAGGGTTTGAGTTAAGGACAAGTGCAACCATAAACAAAGTTCTCCTCCACCATTTTCATACACTTTTTCCTAATCAATTCAAACATTCTCGTTACATGAACGAAAGCAATTAAATGATATCCAAATCTCATTAGACACGAACGCGGTGGTTCTAGTCTGATAGGATAAGACAGCTAATCAGAAACATAATAGGCAATCAAAGATCTATCGATTAATTACAATGGGAACGTGTCGGCGCTTATGCGAGCAGCGTAGGATTCCGTGGCACCTGGCGTACATGCACGGTGGTATAGTATGTATGCTGGGCAGGTACGCCCGCGGTACGAAACCCATGTGTATCTATAGATCGGCACATCTATATCCATTTATTGCATCGCACGCCGGTCGCAATCTTCTCGTCATTCGTTTATCGGATTGCGAGCTCGCGCCGAGAAACAAGAAATATCGATTCGGCGTCGCTGTCGCGATAAAATGAATTTCGTAGCGTGACGCGAGGTCCGTCTCGTCTTCCTCCCTCGTTTACCTCGCGTCCGCTCGCGCGATGGGAGGAATGCGCATGGAAAGTGAGAAGGAAAAACGTTTTCGATAGGTTTTCTTTCATACCGAGGAGCTGAACGTACGAGCTGAATAGGTCGAGAGTTCTATAGAAGAAATTGGTCTCGGCCCGTGTTCCTCCGTCGTTTTATCGCGTTACCGTCCTGGGCGAAAGAAGCGGCGCGTTCGCGCGCTGCCTGCGAGGAATTAACTCGAGGGAACACGATTATGCGCTTTTGTACGCCTTCCTCCCGTACAGACGCCGCGCCGGTCGTCGTCGTATTAAGGCACATTATGCAATTACAAGATGATCCACTTCACATTGTTTTAGTAAATTACCGCTCGTATAATAGTTGGGCCGAAGATTGATGCGTTGCGCCGGTGCGCCGCGCCGGGATGAATGCGTTGCGAAGTTGGAAACGTCAAACAAGACCGTGCCCTTAAATCCTGAGTAATCAATCATCCGAGCAAAGCGCTCGTGATATAATACATTTTAAACTAATGCATTATTTCAACCGGCNCTCGAATCAGACTCGTTGAAATACGGCAAGGGTTTGAGTTAAGGACAAGTGCAACCATAAACAAAGTTCTCCTCCACCATTTTCATACACTTTTTCCTAATCAATTCAAACATTCTCGTTACATGAACGAAAGCAATTAAATGATATCCAAATCTCATTAGACACGAACGCGGTGGTTCTAGTCTGATAGGATAAGACAGCTAATCAGAAACATAATAGGCAATCAAAGATCTATCGATTAATTACAATGGGAACGTGTCGGCGCTTATGCGAGCAGCGTAGGATTCCGTGGCACCTGGCGTACATGCACGGTGGTATAGTATGTATGCTGGGCAGGTACGCCCGCGGTACGAAACCCATGTGTATCTATAGATCGGCACATCTATATCCATTTATTGCATCGCACGCCGGTCGCAATCTTCTCGTCATTCGTTTATCGGATTGCGAGCTCGCGCCGAGAAACAAGAAATATCGATTCGGCGTCGCTGTCGCGATAAAATGAATTTCGTAGCGTGACGCGAGGTCCGTCTCGTCTTCCTCCCTCGTTTACCTCGCGTCCGCTCGCGCGATGGGAGGAATGCGCATGGAAAGTGAGAAGGAAAAACGTTTTCGATAGGTTTTCTTTCATACCGAGGAGCTGAACGTACGAGCTGAATAGGTCGAGAGTTCTATAGAAGAAATTGGTCTCGGCCCGTGTTCCTCCGTCGTTTTATCGCGTTACCGTCCCATCGAATGAGCGAAAGAAGCGGCGCGTTCGCGCGCTGCCTGCGAGGAATTAACTCGAGGGAACACGATTATGCGCTTTTGTACGCCTTCCTCCCGTACAGACGCCGCGCCGGTCGTCGTCGTATTAAGGCACATTATGCAATTACAAGATGATCCACTTCACATTGTTTTAGTAAATTACCGCTCGTATAATAGTTGGGCCGAAGATTGATGCGTTGCGCCGGTGCGCCGCGCCGGGATGAATGCGTTGCGAAGTTGGAAACGTCAAACAAGACCGTGCCCTTAAATCCTGAGTAATCAATCATCCGAGCAAAGCGCTCGTGATATAATACATTTTAAACTAATGCATTATTTCAACCGGCTTGACCTTGTTTCGCTCTCTCTATATATATAGCGATCTAGCAGTTTCCTGATGAACGTTCATCGCCGATTCGGATGACGCCTTGCACTTCCGCGGCTCGCTGCAAAAATTATTTACTGGCGTTCCGTGCCATCCTCTGGAAGTATCTCTCGGTATCTCGCGGCGGAGCTCGCCGACAAAGCGTACCTGCACGTGGGCGAATGGCTAACGGAAATTGCAGGAAGGTGTACTAGCGCTGCGCAGTCGTGGTCGTGATCGGCACGGTGCATTCCAGAAACTGCACCAAGCACCGTTGCCTCCTTTTTTCCCCGCCTCCGTTTCCCGTCTGTTCGGCGGCACGCGCGCCCGAGACTCGGCCTAGCCTTTTACCGTTAACGTCCGCGCGGTATTAATTGCGACAATTATTCGCGAGAATCGCCGGCCCGGCCCGAATCGCGACATAATCGTGGCCGCCCCTATATATAGCGTCAAGATTCTTCCCCGAGGAAATAACTGGCAGCCGGCGAGAGTGGACCCGAGCCATATACAGCCAATTCGAGGCGCTCGTGAACGGGTTGCGCGGTTCAATTCTCCTTGCTTGTTATTACGAGCTCGGAGCCGTTTTCGGCGACGCGTTCTTACGCGACCCGGCTCTAATCGCCTGAGACCGTGTTTTCTCATTAGGTAAACGAAGAAGTGGTAGTTGATATAAAAAACCTGGTTCTAAATCAAACGGATTAGAATTCTTGGAGCGTGTTAAGGGTTAGATCAATCGAGAGGCAAAATGTAGGCATATTTTGTGATTTTGTTTATATATATATATATGTATTTTTATTGTAGTAATTGTCATCGAAAAGGTGCTGTATAGTCGCCATACAAAAATCACCACAAAATTGTTTATAAAAAAAGAACTGCGCTGAGTGATGCAACTGTTTAAGACTTCCGTTTCTACTTTTGCAAGATATTCTGACAGATAAAACATGTGATTCTAAATGGGACATATTATTGACGTTGATCTCGTNGTGCAACTGATTAAGACTTCCGTTTCTACTTTTACAAGATATTCTGACAGATAAAACATGTGATTCTAAATCGGACATATTATTGACGTTGATCTCGTTCCATTAATTGACTGTAATTTTAATGCAGCTCACGTAGTCGATGGGACTAATATAACGGAAGTAGACAGAGGGTGCGGGGCGGGAGACAGCAATTCCTAATATTAGACACGTATTTTTCCGCGCAGGTAGATTATTTAGAGAGCAGAATCGATTAAATATTTGCATTTCAGCATGGCGTTCACGTATTTTCCTGTGTAAATTTAGCCGGTTCGGCCGGCGTGGCTCCGTTGTCCAACTACCTACGACTCCCATTATTACCTGCCTCTCGAAAATCCCTCCGGGACATTTTATATTAGATATTTCAGCGGCGAATCCATAAGTGGTCGGTATCGATAAAAAACTTTACATACTTTTATGCCAACATCCATAGAGCCCTTTTCGAAAACATGGAAGTAGTTNGCGCGAGGATCGATAGAATTCTTAAACACTTCCTGCCCTAATCAAATTAACGTTCGACACAATTATGCTAAGTTTGCATAATTTATGAACGATGTTTCTATCAAAATAATCTGCATGGGTATAATTCGTTTCCGACGATCGATCGTTGAACGATTCGCTTCGTAAAACGGTATCGTTCCAATCCTTATTCCCCGATTTTTTGTAAACGTGGATTAAAAAATAATTATCGCTGCTGAGTCAATTGCTGTGCGGTCGACGGATTCGTTTTTGAAATTACCGGCGNAACATGGAAGTAGTTTCGCGGATGGTCCCCGTTACACAAGGAAAGAGCCCTGCCGTATATTTCGCGGTGCAAGCGAAGTGCAGTCAGCCGCTTCTTTCGCAACTCGATCTCGAGGCTCGAATTGCAGCGCCGGGAACTTGCGACGGCTGCACTTTCCCGTCTCCGGGGTAGTTACGGGGACAAAAAACGGAGGCGGTTGTAAAACGGTCATAGACGCGGTGGCCCGAAGTATTTGAACGGCGTAACGACTTCGGCTCGCCGCGATACGCTCCGAAATATCGTTCGCAGGTGCTAAAGTTATAGTCAAGAAACCGTGGACGGTAACGGTTATCTTCGACGAGACCTCCGGCTCGCCGAGGAACGGTTATAGCGGGGAATATAAAATTATCGAGTGAAACGACGCGACGCGACGTCTGACTCCTCTATAGATAGACGCACACTTTGTCTTAGAAGTCGACGGGATCGAATATTACGTTTATTGCAATTGCACTTAACAAAAGCGTAAGTCGTCTAGGTTTGTCGTCGACGCGACACGCCTCTTCCCTTCGCCTCTCGTTAAATAACAGGAATCAAACAACGCGTCGCGCGTTCGCCGCATTGTTAATTTCGTTTCTAAGTACCGTGCCGGTCGGGCAGATGACGCCCGATTAATTATTTATAAGCAATTAAGCTCCCGGGTGGCTGATATCGAACGTAACAACCGGCATGGATATTTCAACGAGCCGGGGCGCAGACACGGCGGGTATTCAAACCGGCATTAAATTCGCACGTCTCCGGCGGTCCTCCAGGTCCCCGTTAAGAGCCGGGGAGCTTCGTTCCGCGACGGTACGCGATTTTCCATTCGGAGACAGTTGCGAAGAAATTTGCAAGGGGAATCACGGTTTTGGTTACACTCTTTTACATAGTTCGGCAGTGCCGATCGCAGGCATTCGTAACGAGAATAATTTGCACAAGGACGGAAGGAGACGGCGGCGGCAGCGAGTGGGTAGATAGGGTCCCGGGTAGAATCTGAATATTCGCTGTGATTTGGACCATTTCACCTGGTCGTTTCCACGAGAGGTCACCTGGGGCACGGAGACGCGCGTTCTCTCTGCAGTTTCCGTGTGCTTCTGAATATTCATTCACAGGAGTTGGCTGGGGCCCGTTTAAATAGCCCGCCACGTTCTCCACCCCCCGACCGGTTCCCCTCGCTCTCTCGTCTTGCCCGCTTCGATCTCCATCTCTCTAACCAGTTTCCACCCTTACTTTCGCGTCTCGCGATCGCGGAGTTCCGTCCGGGCACTTAGTCTTCCACTTCTCTCGCCCCGGTAATCCGCCCGGTATCGTGCATCGGCGACTTTGTAACTCGACGATTTCGCGACGGGTCGTTACGCTGATAAGTAGCTACACGAAATGGTACATAACCGTTTTATCTGTGTGTACCCTTTCACCTGTTAGGGCGAGATCGCTTATCACTGATTACACGATACACGTATAATACGGGCGCGCGCGCGCGCGCTCTCTCTCTCGCCTGTTCCTCCGCCCCCGCGCGTGTACACCGTCGCGGGGTGGCTCGTGCTACATCCATTATCGACGATACTCGATATAGGCACTCGTGTGCCCGTGTCCATCGCGGAACGATGCACGCGTCGCGTTTCCGATAATCCGAATTACAGATATTCCAGAAATCTGCATACGTAATCGTTCGCCGGGTCGTTGACTTGCTTTATGACTTCGTCACATTCCCACTTGGATTATTTATCGCCCCGGCGCTCGCCCGAAACAATTCCGCGAGGATCGATAGAATTCTTAAACATTTCCTGCTCTAATCAAATTAACGTTTGACACAATTATGCTAAGTTTGCATAATTTATGAACGATGTTTCTATCAAAGTAATCTGCATGGGTATAATTCGTTTCCGTCGATCGATCGTTAAACGATTCGCTTCGTAAAACGGTTTCGTTCCAATCCTTATTCCCCGATTTTTTGTAAACGTGGATTAAAAAATAATTATCGCTGCTGAGTAAATTGCTGTGCGGCCGACGGATTCGTTTTTGAAATTACCGGCGTCTGGACTGTTATTGGCAACCCTTCTGATCCGGTTCGCGATCAAACTTCGCGGAATTCTCGTAAAAAAATTTGACAAATGGCTGTTAAACGTTCTCCGCCATTAATTACGAGGAAATTCATCAACCGAGAATCCGTCAGCGAATTTCTGTCGTGCCGTTACTTCTAATCGAACCGTTTGACTCGTGGAAAATGCTTTTGATCGAGAGCGGTCGAGTGTTTTTTTTTTTTTTAGAAAAAAAAAAACAAACAAAAAAGCGCACACAAATGGAACTGCGAATACCGTCAGGTTTCGTTGCTCTAGATTCTATTCACGCTGTTTAATTTATCACACAGTCGCGTGGCTCCGTGCACTATTACTTAGCCAACTCGACTAACTTCTTACCAAACTCCAGTTTCAAAGCGGGACCGTGTACGTGGCACGCGAGCGAGCGCCGTTTATTTTCGAAAAATTGTTATTTACGCTCGACTACTCGCCGCGAAGCGTCACGGTCTTCGGTCGCAGTAAGTAGTTCCACCCGACGACGACGACGACGACGACGACGGCGGCCAGGAAACTCTGCTTCGGTCGAGATCGACGTTACTTATTAATCACAGCCTGGTTGGGCTCAAAGACCCGGTCGCTAGACTCATTCACCTCGTCGCCACGCGGGCATCTCGCGCTTCTTTTTCAGAGCCTTTCATCCGCTAGACTTATCTCTGCCCTTCTCTTCCTCCTGCTTCTTCTTCTTCTTCTCCTCCTTTTCCTTCTTCACCGCGGCCTCTCGGTTTGTCCAACAGCTTCTGAGGACGCAATCTTTTTCCCGAAACTTGTCGCAATCGGACGTAGCAAATTCCATTCCCAAACGACCGTATACGGCGAGGATTTCGCGTCGCAGCAAGCCGGAGAGCCACGATTACACTATCGATAGGACGCCCGGACTCTCCCGGCGAGAGCCAGTGACAAATCCGGGTACGAACTCCCCGGGAAAGCTTATTTATTGAGATTACGTGTACTACTCGCGAACGCGTTTCACTGCTCCCGTCCGGCTCTCCCCCTCGAGTTGCATCGACTTAATCTGTTTGGGTTCGCCTATGTAACAAGTCCTCCCGAGGAATCTATGCACTGTCTACCGAGACTGCTTGTCATAGAGGCATTACTTAGACAAGCCTCTGCTTTTCAATTAAATGTTATGTCAATTGGAGGTTGAAGAGAATCTTGAAATTGTTTTATTATGAATGTTGAACTTCACGGAGTTCATCTTTGTTCTATGTACTTGAAAGTGAGGGAATCTATGCAATGTCTACCGAGACTGCTTGTCATAGAGGCATTACTTAGACAAGTCTCTGATTTTCGAGTAAACGTTATGTCAATTGGAGGTTGAAGAGAATCTTGAAATTATTTTATTATGAATGTTGAACTTCAGGGAGTTCATCTTTGTTCTACTTGGAAATGAGGGAATGCACTGTCTATCGAGACTGTTTGTCAAAGGCATTACTTAGACAAGCCTCTGATTTTCGAGTAAACGTTATGTCAATTGGAGGTTGAAGAGAATCTTGAAATTATTTTGTTATGAACGCGGAACGTTCACGGAGTTCATCTTTGTTCTAGTTGGAAATGAGGGAATGCACTGTCATAGAGGGAGACTTGTCATAGAGGTATTACTTAGACAAGCCTCTGATTTTCGATTAAATGTTATGTCAATTGGAGGTTGAAGAGAGTCTTGAAATTATTTTATCGAACGTTAAACGTTCGCGGAGTTCATCTTTCTCCTACTTGAAAATGAGATACATTTAACCGTAAAGTAGCGGTATCCGTCTTCCGCTCGGTGCCACGAAGAAATTGCCGGTAGACTGGGTACCCATCTACGTGTCCCTAGCAGAGAGAAAGTTTTGATAAAGTTTCGAGGTTTACGGGGAAATCCTTGGTCATAAGACGGTCCGTACGTATGCCGTGACCTTGTCTTTTGCCCTGAAACTTTCCCGTCGTATTGTCTTTATCCCGGGGAGACGCGGCCACCGTTTATTGTCCGCTCCCTGGCGCGCGTTTGTCACGAACGAAATGGAAAAGAGGCCTTCGTAACAAACGTTCCCCGAAGATCGCGGTGTAACCCAGTTTTATAGATTTATACCCCCGCGTGAATTGATGAAAACGTCCCGGGCGGGGGAAAAGTTGCCGACGTGTATCGACAGCCATTGATTCGAAGGAAAAACGTATAGAATCGCGGAATTCACGGTCCATGCTTGAACGACTACTTCGGATAAAAGGAGAATAAATATGCATCAGCAAAGGACGTTACTCAGTTTATCGCGTCGATTCCGTTATAGATTGACGGAGGAACGATCTATCTAGCGATGCAAATCAAGTCTAATGGATCTGCTCATATGAACGTCACGCATAAGAGACCGTCTCGAATTAATGAAACTGTCTATTTAGTCAAAGTATTCATGGTTGTATAAGTAGATGCAAATGTCCAATGTTTATAAGGAATAATTTATTTATTTATTTCAAACAAAATCTATTTAGTTGAAGTAGTCATAGTTGTATAAGTACATGCAAATGTGCAATGTTTATTCAGGAATAATTTATTTATTTCAATTATGTTCTGCGTATATTTCTAAACTGAATTATACATGTGTGAATAAATTAGTTTATTAATTCTAATAACTGTAGAAGCATATCTACTACGACATTTTTATTGGCGTTATCAATATTTTATGAAATATTAATTTCTAATGTCCGTCATATTATCTACAAAGTCTAAAGGAATAATCTATTTATTTCAATTATATTCTGCATATTTCTAAATTGAATCACACATGTATGAATAACATAGTTTATCGGATTTAAGGCTTTCACGGTCTTTGTCTACACGGTCTACTAAAATTGTCTTTAGTAACATAGGATTTATAAACTATTTTTAAATAAGAGAATCGCATAAATATTAACACAGCTGGAAATAATTACTGGAATTGAACTGCGTTTAATCAAACGGAAGCTGTCACGTTCTACGTCCACGGTGTCGTGCAAACGTTCCGTTAAAGGTAGAAAAGTCGAAGGTGTCGGCAGGTTACAGGTGTTAGGGAAAGAAGAAAAGAGCGCGAGGTGTATACGGCGCTATTGAAGCGACTTGCTTTGAAAGGCGCGTCGAGTCGCTACGAAACAAACGATCGCTGCAGAAAATCGTCGGGGATTCCATCAAGCTGGAAATCGCGGCCAACTCGAGAACGAGCCTACTGTTTTTGCTTTGATCCTCGGCTCGCTGAACGGTGAGCGATCGGCCTAGAATTATCCATGGTCCGAGCGGCCATAGCTGTCGTTGCTTTTGCCCGACCGTTTCCACGCACAAAGCGCATGGATAATTAGACGGGGCGTGTCGCCCGCGAATTTTATCCGCCACGCACTACTCATTACACACACGTACTCATTTCTTCTAAACCGTGCGTGCACGTTGCCGCTGGGAATTTTCATTCACGTCTATAATTTCACTTCGAATTTTCTATTCCTTTCTACCGTCTCGCTTTACGGATCCGTACATCCTATAGACATCAGTGCAGATCCTTGGGAGCATCGTAAATTCATCGGAGGTAAAAAGAAAACGGAGGACAGTTGCACGAGTCACTGCGCTTTAATTTTCCTCTCGTTCGGGAAACTTGTGTCGGACGTTCGATTACTCCGGCACGGCGGCGCGCAACGACAGCGTTCGTTCAGCCCCGCTACGTGTCTACCCCCGGTAGCTACAGCTACTATGTGGAATCTTCCTCCGTTTCAAGATCTATTCGCCCGACTTTACAATCTCCCCGGCCCGGTTTTTCCCTCGCGACAACGATCCGATGAGGAAAATTAAATCGGTTCTTTTCCCGTGCCGAGGGGGTTTTCCGATCCTATTGACGAGCGAGTCGTTGTAGCTGGGCGGGTCGTAACGACGGCCGATGGCTCGTGACTCCTCCGTCGCGTCCTAAGAGAAAGTCTCGTTTCGCGTCGCGGCGAGCTGCCTGGTAGCAAAGCTAGCTAGCAACCAGGCTAGCTACCGCGGGGAATCGGAAACCGGCGATGTTCGGAGGAAGTGACTCTCGATCTCTGGCGTTCGTCTCGCAGCCAGCCGGAAAGTAGGGCGAGCCACGCCTTGCGAGTGGCTCGCTCGCTCGCTCACTCGGATGCGTACCTGCACCGTATACTTTACCCCGCTTACACTTTGTTCGTGTTGCGCTGCACTTTTCTCTCGGTTTTTAAGCGATCTCCTGGGAAAAGCCACGGGTACGTAGCGGCGGCGGCGGCGCCGCGAGGAGCAGCCTCTCTCCCGCGCGAAATTTACGATCGCGTCGCGAGAAACTGTCGGGAAGTCTAGCGCAAGCTTGTTTCCGCCCTGTTCGACGCGGATTAGAATTCATACAGCGAAACGATTTATACCGAGCTGACGGCGGGTAGCTAGCCGAGATCGATAAGCGAGAAAATCATCGGGGAGGAACGCTTATCTGCCGGAATACCGTTCGATCTCCTCGTCGAACGGGAAACGAGCACACGTTGCGCCATCGTCGTTTCGGAATTGACGCCGCGACTTAAATTCAATTTGAGACTCCGCCGATCTTTACATTCTCGCGGAGAAATCTGATTACGCTAATAGCATTTGTACGAGAGACAGAGGAAGTTACAAAAAAGGAGGGCTATCGATCCCTCTTTGCGCTCGAATCTTTCCGTGGATTCCAGGCTACGAGCCGCGATGTTAACGACGCGACGCGACCTGGCTGCGGGGGCGAATTTTAAACTTCCGAAGGAACTGGCGAGACTCGCACAGACGGAAACGGAATTAAGCTGTTCGCGCGGTGTACGAAACGGGCCATGGTTGGCCGCGGTAGATACGCGGTTCTATTCAATGGAAACCTTTTCTGTCAGAAATGTGCACAGCGGTGACTTTAGATATTCAAGGGCTACTGATAAAAATATATGTATATATATATATTTGCTGTTAATAGTATATAATTAGAACATAATGAGTAATAACTTTTTTAACAGGCTCGACAAATTTCTGAAAATTGGGGATAGTGAAAAATCTGTGGCACGATTGCACAGCGTTTTATTAATGTAACATCTAGAAACTGAAAATTTCAATGCTTTGTCATTGTTTTTACGTAAGGGATCATACAACCATGATTCAATATTTAGATTAAAAAATTATTTATCAAATGATCATNCGAAGTAGTCATAGTTGTATAAGTACATGCAAATGTGCAATGTTTATTCAGGAATAATTTATTTATTTCAATTATGTTCTGTGTATATTTCTAAACTGAATTATACATGTGTGAATAAATTAGTTTATTAATTCTAATAACTGTAGAAGCATATCTACTACGACATTTTTATTGGCGTTATCAATATTTTATGAAATATTAATTTTTAATGTCCGTCATATTATGTACAAAGTCTAAAGGAATAATCTATTTATTTCAATTATATTCTGCATATTTCTAAATTGAATCACACATGTATGAATAACATAGTTTATCGGATTTAAGGCTTTCACGGTCTTTGTCTACACGGTCTACTAAAATTGTCTTTAGTAACATAGGATTTATAAACTATTTTTAAATAAGAGAATCGCATAAATATTAACACAGCTGGAAATAATTACTGGAATTGAACTGCGTTTAATCAAACGGAAGCTGTCACGTTCTACGTCCACGGTGTCGTGCAAACGTTCCGTTAAAGGTAGAAAAGTCGAAGGTGTCGGCAGGTTACAGGTGTTAGGGAAAGAAGAAAAGAGCGCGAGGTGTATACGGCGCTATTGAAGCGACTTGCTTTGAAAGGCGCGTCGAGTCGCTACGAAACAAACGATCGCTGCAGAAAATCGTCGGGGATTCCATCAAGCTGGAAATCGCGGCCAACTCGAGAACGAGCCTACTGTTTTTGCTTTGATCCTCGGCTCGCTGAACGGTGAGCGATCGGCCTAGAATTATCCATGGTCCGAGCGGCCATAGCTGTCGTTGCTTTTGCCCGACCGTTTCCACGCACAAAGCGCATGGATAATTAGACGGGGCGTGTCGCCCGCGAATTTTATCCACCACGCACTACTCATTACACACACGTACTCATTTATTCTAAACCGTGCGTGCACGTTGCCGCTGGGAATTTTCATTCACGTCTATAATTTCACTTCGAATTTTCTATTCCTTTCTACCGTCTCGCTTTACGGATCCGTAAATCCTATAGACATCAGTACAGATCCTTGGGAGCATCGTAAATTCATCGGAGGTAAAAAGAAAACGGAGGACAGTTGCACGAGTCACTGCGCTTTAATTTTCCTCTCGTTCGGGAAATTTGTGTTGGACGTTCGATTACTCCGGCACGGCGGCGCGCAACGACAGCGTTCGTTCAGCCCCGCTACGTGTCTACCCCCGGTAGCTACAGCTACTATGTGGAATCTTCCTCCGTTTCAAGATCTATTCGCCCGACTTTACAATCTCCCCGGCCCGGTTTTTCCCTCGCGACAACGATCCGATGAGGAAAATTAAATCGGTTCTTTTCCCGTGCCGAGGGGGTTTTCCGATCCTATTGACGAGCGAGTCGTTGTAGCTGGGCGGGTCGTAACGACGGCCGATGGCTCGTGACTCCTCCGTCGCGTCCTAAGAGAAAGTCTCGTTTCGCGTCGCGGCGAGCTGCCTGGTAGCAAAGCTAGCTAGCAACCAGGCTAGCTACCGCGGGGAATCGGAAACCGGCGATGTTCGGAGGAAGTGACTCTCGATCTCTGGCGTTCGTCTCGCAGCCAGCCGGAAAGTAGGGCGAGCCACGCCTTGCGAGTGGCTCGCTCGCTCGCTCACTCGGATGCGTACCTGCACCGTATACTTTACCCCGCTTACACTTTGTTCGTGTTGCGCTGCACTTTTCTCTCGGTTTTTAACCGATCTCCTGGGAAAAGCCACGGGTACGTAGCGGCGGCGGCGCCGCGAGGAGCAGCCTCTCTCCCGCGCGAAATTTACGATCGCGTCGCGAGAAACTGTCGGGAAGTCTAGCGCAAGCTTGTTTCCGCCCTGTTCGACGCGGATTAGAATTCATACAGCGAAACGATTTATACCGAGCTGACGGCGGGTAGCTAGCCGAGATCGATAAGCGAGAAAATCATCGGGGAGGAACGCTTATCTGCCGGAATACCGTTCGATCTCCTCGTCGAACGGGAAACGAGCACACGTTGCGCCATCGTCGTTTCGGAATTGACGCCGCGACTTAAATTCAATTTGAGACTCCGCCGATCTTTACATTCTCGCGGAGAAATCTGATTACGCTAATAGCATTTGTACGAGAGACAGAGGAAGTTACAAAAAAGGAGGGCTATCGATCCCTCTTTGCGCTCGAATCTTTCCGTGGATTCCAGGCTACGAGCCGCGATGTTAACGACGCNGTTCCTCTTGCATTAATAATTTTCACATTTTGTCCATTAAGAACATATGCTAACGTTCAATGTTTATGACACAATATTAATATTCATGAGCAAAAATTGATTTAGTTTGGAAAGCTTGTTGGCTCGAAGTTTATAATTTATTAATTTTAATTACAAAATTACATACGAGCANCGACGCGACCTGGCTGCGGGGGCGAATTTTAAACTTCCGAAGGAACTGGCGAGACTCGCACAGACGGAAACGGAATTAAGCTGTTCGCGCGGTGTACGAAACGGGCCATGGTTGGCCGCGGTAGATACGCGGTTCTATTCAATGGAAACCTTTTCTGTCAGAAATGTGCACAGCGGTGACTTTAGATATTCAAGGGCTACTGATAAAAATATATGTATATATATATATTTGCTGTTAATAGTATATAATTAGAACATAACGAGTAATAACTTTTTTAATAGGCTCGACAAATTTCTGAAAATTGGGGATAGTGAAAAATCTGTGGCACGATTGCACAGCGTTTTATTAATGTAACATCTAGAAACTGAAAATTTCAATGCTTTGTCATTGTTTTTACGTAAGGGATCATACAACCATGATTCAATATTTAGATTAAAAAATTATTTATCAAATGATCATTTACAATTAAATCAGAATCTCTTACTTTTTGTTGAATCAAACATGGAAGTAAGCAACTACAAATGCAAATTCCCATGGGGAGTATCCTGTTTGTCCGGCGCTAAAAGCGGTACCGAGCGCACACACAACTATACGTACATATCTACGTATACATGCGATTTGCCACCTAATCGCGAATGTATTCGAAGTCGCAGCGGTAGCAGTCGGCCGCTGCGAAGCCGGGAGGACAAATAGAAGCTTGAGCCGGCGACCTTTCTGCATAATGCATACCATCGTCGTCTTCTTGTTCATCGTCGTTGCCGCGCTCGTTCGAGTCGCCAGCCCGGTCCTCCACCGTTTCTTCGTTAGCCTTTTATCTCGCCTGCTGCCTTTCTCCTTTTCACTTCATTCTCTTCCTTCCACGACCGTTTCGCTGGATGCGAGAAGTCGCGCGTGTATAACTTCGCCGTGGAAAAGGAACAAAACTACCCCGGCGCCTCGCGCCGCTGTCGCGCCATCCCCCTTTGTTAGCAGCTGGCAGATTTTAAGAAACGTCTGCATTTTTAACGCGACCGCGCGCGCACGGACCTTTTTTCTTACGGTACCGAGAAGTAAGACGTCCCTGTCGTTGAAATATGTGACGCGTCCCAAGCCAGGCGATAATTCCTCTGTCAATTTTCTGCTGCCCCAACTCGAGACTCACGAAGGTTTCGCGCCGTTTTTAAACTAATTAAGTCGCAAGAGATGATTGTTAGCGGAAATTGTTGTACTACCGCCACCGGCCCGAATTAGTTTTTCATTTTACACATTGCTGGAGCACGGTTGTTCGCAACTGGAACTAGCACAGTTATGAGAATAAACTAGGTAATTTCTTCTTTTAAGCCCCTCTCGTAGTAATAAAGTGACGAGGGACCTAGATTCTCTGGCAAAGCTCTTTAAGTGTAGGTCGTACTACTTCAACTCGGATAATTAAGTATTGTACACCTTACGATAATGGTGTTCATGCGATGATGTCCAGTTTTTCTACCAATTACTGTAGTCGACGATCCTCTTATTGCGATTACTTCTTTAATGCGTGTTTAGTCATTCCGTGACGTTAGCCTTTGAAGCGTCTGCCGTTTTTTTTTCTTTTTGTAAATATTTTTTATTTTTTTTAATTATTAATATACTTTTTATTTATATTCAATTACATATGTAGTGCATTGAGCCACGTAAAACATTAAAAAAATTGTGGCGTTCGGGTTGCATTGACGTATGTTAGGAATCATCCCAAGAGCCATTTAATAAGCATCTCGATTCGTTGAAGAATGATCCCATGAAGATCGACGATTTTTTTGTTTACCTAATATTTCGAACGCGAATTTGCCCTGTGCAATTTAGGTAGCATGGTCCATTCAGCAAAATTCGTAGCAAACCGAATGTAAATTACCATTCGATCAAAACGTCGATTCATGCTGGTCAATTGTGTTTGCCTTGAATTGTGCCGAGTCGATTGTTCACTCAAATTGCATTCTGTAAATTCTCCTTCCGGCGTCGAATAATTTAATGCAATTAGCTCGTGCGAATTAGGAACCCTCCAGGTAGGAACTGGATATCTAAGTGACAATTTTTAATTCGCTGTGAAAATATGCAGCTAAGAATGTAAATATATTGCTGTATTACGTCAGGAATCGATCATTATACGAAACTGCTTATAATTGTAACTAACGTGTTTGTTTTTGGGGTTTTTTTCAGGAATGACGATCAGAGCGGCGATGACGAGGATCGACAGCTACCGCTGATTCATAGGATACCCTGCAGGGCCACTCGCTTCCAAAATGAGCACGTCGTTGCAAGTTTTGGCGCTAATCAGCTTAGTTGCGCAGAACGTGGCTTGGCCGCAGGATCCCGTTCCTAGGCTGCATGTCAAACATCGTGAGTAACGTTTCTTGCATGCACCTACTTACTTAATTGATCTACTCGTAATCGCCAGTGATTATGATTACATCTCCGATCAGTTTGAAACAAAACTTCTGCCGACAAACTATAGTAAACGAGCAAGAACGATTCCCTCTATCTATTCACTGTCATTATATAACGATATAACTGGAATTCCTCTTGCATTAATAATTTTCACATTTTGTCCATTAAGAACATATGCTAACGTTCAACGTTTATGACACAATATTAATATTCATGAGCAAAAATTGATTTAGTTTGGAAAGCTTGTTGCTCGAAGTTTATAATTTATTAATTTTAATTACAAAATTACATACGAGCAGAAATTTTGTTTTACACACTGATAATAAACACATTTCTGTATATAGATCATTCTCAATACCTGTGATAATTTCTCTGTAATTTATAGAACAGATTTATAAAAGTATAACAGAAAGAAATGTACCAAAAAATATGTAATTTATAGAATTCTTTTGTTAGAATTCATATAACAATATGTTACACAGTCGAATTCCCCAAAAATCGAGCTGGTTCTCATGCGAGAATCAATTTCCGTCCGGTTAATCGGATTTAAAAAGACCGTGAAAAAAAGGGGAAAATCAATGGCGAGATAGTAGCAAGAGGTTACTCAGTCATTCGCGTTAATGATAATGTGTCGCTGGAAATTCGATTCGTCCCTATCCTTTGCGTGCGGGGAATTTAATAAAACGAAGCCGCATTACCGCCGCGCTGTTTTATAGAAGTATCGAATTATCAAATTGGTCCAGGACAGTGTTTTAGAATATGTAGCCGAGCCGCGGATATTAAATTAAAATAAATCGAATTAATCGATCGAGGGCGGCATAGTACAGGCGATGCCACGTTTTATGCAACTACTCACGAATTCATTTTACGTCATTAACCCGGACGTTCGACGGCCGCCGGCGATAATCACGTTCTCGCGTTTGTTCCGCGGGAAAACGATCCTTTTTTCGATGGCTTTTATCCCGGCCGCGCTCGCCAATCACGTAAACGTGACTCCCGGGGCTAAAGAGCCTCTCGCTCCTTGCGAGCGCCAAAAACTTGGCAGCCGGCGGAAATTAATTTCATCGGTTAATGACCGCGCTCTCCGGTGTGACCTCTCGAGCCTCTCGTCGAATTCGTTCCACTTCATTACCATGACGCACGACAGATTATCGAGAACAATAAAGCACGTTTCACGGCAAGTTCGACGGGGGTGGTAAAAGGGTGGGCGCGACGCGACGGCCCGCCCGATTCATCCCCGTCCGCTTTTGTCCCGCCGTTCCATCGCGCGGCCGTCTTTCATCTGCCGGAAACTAATCTCTTTCGCGCGGGAACGAAGAAACTAGCGGCCCCTCCGGGTATTACGATAACCGCCGGATTGATAGTAATGAAATCGCCCCGCGGACCTGGCTGCCGTTCGTTCGTTCGGAAGCTAATTTCCACCGTTATCGTTTCGGCCGCGCGTCCGCGAGCGCCGGGCCATCGTTCTTTGAACCCCCAGCTGTTTGCGCGCCGGCTTAACGGGAACAATAACGCGCGCGCGCGCACGTTTTTCCTACCAGCTCGCCGATAGTCGAGAGAAAGAAGTTAATTTCCTCGCTCGTTTTCGACTCCTTTTACACCCGGACCTTTTCACACGGGAAATTTAATTTTCTTTGCGTGAAATAAAGAGACCGACCGCCACCGACGCCGATAGAGAACACGGTTCGGTGCAGCCACGATTCGAAATAAAACGATTCGTGGACGAAGCGACTGCGAAGGTTGTCGCCCCGTGAAATCGAGAACGGGCCCGCGGAATATATACGCTTTACCTTGAATAGCTTTTGCGGCTCGGGAACGAGAGGGTCAGGGGTGAAACGGGGCAGCCACTAAATTCTGCTCGTGTGTACATACGCGACGGTTTCGACGTCGCCGTCATCGTCTACGTCGGCCGTGTCCCGTCGATTCAAAGGCGTTTCCGCGCGACGTGAGCACCCTTTCGACCGCACCTGTGGATTTGGCCGTCGTCGTCGCCGCCCCCGCTCTTGTTTCGCTTATATCTGCTTATCGGCGCCGAACACGGCGAGCCGATAACCGCCGTTAAACACCGGGATAAACGTCCAGCTCCTCGACCGGGGATTGGGGGAAAAAAGGGTGAAACGACGAGCTGTAAGTGGGAATGGAACGAAGATGAATTAGACGCGGTCGGATAGAGTCTTCTATTATTGGCAGCTCGCGCTTTTTACGTGAACTCTGGAATAGAAATGGAGAAATGCTTAGTGCTGTATTTTATGAGCTTCCCTGCAGAGAATCAATGTAACTGTTTAGTGGTGATTGGTGGTAAACGGTACTTTTAACTAGCGTTTACTTGTTTCTATTTTTACTTCTATTGAAAAGAGTCACTGATTGTGTTTACGAAGACTGATGGGGTTGTTATGTGTGTCACTTGCTTTTCGCTTTACACACGGTATTTTGAAAGAATCAGGGTTTTCTGAAAAAAGCCAAGTTGATTTAAGTGGCTAATGTTTCCTATTCGGGATGTGTCGAGGTATAAAAATACAGAGGCAGACTAGCTCAGGTTGATAGGACGGAATCGTTAATGGAAGACGGAAAAAAAGTTCCGGATGAAAAATACATAAATTCGTCTCTTTTACGATTTTGTTTCGGCTTTAAGAATGGTATTTTGAAATTGTCAAAGAATCAGGTTCTTCTTGTAGGTTAATTTAAGTAGTCAAGTCTTTAAATGGCCAATGTGTATAAAAAATGGGATAAAGTATAAAAATACAAAAGTTGGAATTGAAAGATTCATTGAAGAGATAAACCAATTTTCCTTTTTTCTTCGTCCATGTGATTTGCTTCTAGCTTTTAGGTCATTCTAGACAATAGGCATTTCGTGATTTCTTTTTTTAGCGAAACCATAAAATAAATCGGAAATACAATCCTTCCTTTTCATTGCACACGTTATTAACTGTACAAAATTCTTTTTTCAAAGCAATAGATATCAAAATAGCGACCGAACAAAAATTTCAAAATATACCTATTTTTTTACCTCTCGAGTGGCTGAAAGTGTCGAAGAATCAGGTTTCCCTGTACATTGGTTTAAGTACTTAACACTTCGAATACTTCATATTTACCAAAGACGAGATAAAATAAAAAACACACAGCGTAGCTGACGTCGACCAAAAAGACTGGTAAATGAAAGAGGGAGGAAAAAAAAGATTCAGCGGAAAGTCGAAGACAATAAAGTCGAAATAGGGAGACGTCGAACAATATATCGGGGACGGGGGGCGACGGAGGGTGGCTCACCGTCGAGTTTAACGACCCTTCGAAACCCACGGACGAATCTACCTCGAAGCTTTTGACACGGATCAAATATTGGCGTGTGTTGTGTCGATCGACAGCGTGGCGGCCACCGCGTTGGTCCGCTTTGGTAAATCCTATTGAGTATTCAATTACTGCCGGAATGGCCGGTCCGGGACGCGCGTACGTACGTACGTACGTAGTTGGCCGACTCTTGCCCGGTTTCGGATGAAATTGGACGGGAGTTTCGTCGCGTCGCGTCGGCAACGCGATCGCACTTGCGTTCCGTGCTTTCGGACGCTTTGGCCCCCAATTGTGTACATATTATGGAAATACGCGTACGGATAACGCGGCCGCCGCGACAGCTAGAGTTTAGGATTAGGATTCCTTTGAGACTCGAGCCGAAAATTGCCAACGACTCGGCGAAAGTCAAGTAGCATCGTTTCCGCGTCAGATTTCACTCATTTTTGAACAATATCTGACTGAAATCTGAAACGATGCTATTTGTATAATACAATTTCTATTGTCACACAGAGAATATCAGTTATGTTCCAGTATTGCTTGTTTTTCATAACGTTGAGACAAAACCAAGTTTTGTTCAAAAATAGAATTCTTTTCTCTTGCTAAAACAATGGAATAAATAAATGCGGTGATTGATTAAAGAATTAAAGGGTTAGACCAGTCTAGAGGCATAAAAAATAAGCATATTTTACGATTTTTCTTATCGTTACCATGAAATAAATCGGAATTACCTAATTATTAAACAAGGCTTTTATTATACAAATAATTAACGACACAAAATTAATTTTTTAAAGCGATCCATGTCAAAATGGCGACTATACAAAATCTACTTCAGAACTCCATTTTTTAAGTCGGTCAGGACATTCGAGCTGTAAAATTTCTTTGAGAAAGAAATGTAATAAAAAGCTATGTCCAATATTTAAGGCGACAAGCTTCTAGGAGAAAGGATATTTCCAAGGAACTTGGGTATTCGAGCGGTTATACAATCTTAAGAAACATTCGAAACTGTCCGGTGTATGGAAACGTCGCGATCGAATTTATCGGAGCGTTTCGCGGTGCGCGAACGTGGCTAACTTGTCGAAGATTGCGGCAACAGGAGAAACTGCGAGAGAACTGAACAACCGCGTGTTCGAGTGCATTGGCACGGTCAGGTGTAAGTACACAGAACTGCGCGCGGCGGTACACAGGTTGCGACGCGAATCGGCTGCAATAATATGTCGGTATGTAGGTTAGCCATTGCATCGCGACGCACGACGGAAGCCGTGCACTTGACTGGCTTTTGCCAAGAGTAAGCTCGTTAGAACTCAGAAGAACTTTGTTAAGCCCCGGAGAACGCGCCCGGTTGTCAATGGTCGCTCGAATGCGCTGCGGGTATTGTGACGGTTACGTGCTTACACGGTTACCATCCTCTGTCTCTCTGTACCAATCCTCAATGAGCAGGAATTATCTTGTTCAGTTTTGATCCGGCTGGCTTTGATCTGCCCCAACAGCAGAACACCCAAATTTCTCCCAATTTCGTCCCGCAATCCTGCTTCATCCTGTGAACTCCAATTCTGATTTTTCGCAAAAAATTGTCAAAAATTTCATGTATTCTTATCAAGGATCAGGCGAAAGATATAATTCAAGTCGAAGAGGATTTCGTTTATGTTTTAAGAATGTATTTGTTGTAGTGGCTATACAGTCAATCCTAAAAGTGTATGTAAGGTTCCATTTTATATAATTTCCTAAAAGAATAAAAGTACCAAAATATAGATTCCAATTAACATACTTTAAGTCCAATTATTCAATCATAAATCTGATAAGAACTTCTAAAAGTAGTGAAGGGAATAAAAAATGTAATCAACGGATTTAGATTGAGATCACTTTTCTAATAAATTATTCCCGATTCGGAAACGTGAATGAATTGATTTAAAAATTCTATAAGCAGTTTTGTGATAGTAATAGAAATGTATAATAATAAATTCAAAGTACTAGTTTAAATATATCGCCCTAGTTATATTTCGCATTGACGAGGTGAATTTCTATTACCAAATTCATGGCGGATTTGGGATTGAAACAGGCGACTAGCTTGCTTATCTGGGTATTGTATTTATATCACATGGGACATTTATCGCAATAATACGGTCGTTAATCATTGATACATTCATCAATGTAAATTCTACTCAGCACTATTAATGTGCGCTCGCGGCGCAGTCAAACTACTATGAAACTAACGGAAGTACCTACCTTCTCAAACGTGATTCCCAACAATAGCTCTACATTAAGGCAATCAGCCATAATTATCAGCCGGAATCTTCCTTTGATATCCATTTCACCTGTCGACCAAATTTCCACCGTCTGTCAGTTACTATGCGAAACTACCGTCACAGCGTTTTCACGATAACTCCTGTATTTTATTCAGTACAATTTATTCAATATTTATTATAATTTATTCAATCGAACATTAGCACACATGAAATGCCATGAAAATAGTCATGGAATGTTTTCTACGTCATTCAAATGATTTATGACTTTTACATATTTTTGCACGATTAAACAATTTCATTTTCGTTGATTCATTAAAAATTCCATTATTAGTATACTGCCAGAAGCGAGGAGCAACGATTCAGCAATTTAATGATTTAATTAAGTGGCGACCGGTTCCATACATGCAAAATCAATCAATATCGCAATTATCATCTTAATTAATAATATCAAGGGTCGTTAATGAAATCGCAACGCGTTTATTATAAATTTTGTTCGCACCAAATCATTTCATTTTCAATTTGATGGAGAATTCGTGAATGACAAGACGAAATTATGATGAACGAGACCTCGAAAACAGAAAGGCACGCCCGCAGCAGCAGCAGCAGCAGCAGCCTAATGCATAACGTTTTGCGTTACGAGGGTCGAAATTCAATGAAAAAGCAAGTTGCCGGCGAAAATGAATTCGAGGGTTGACACTCGAACGTTTTACAACGTTCGTAAGTAAAAAGTACAGCCGGCCAGAGCTCTCCTGTACATAAAGCTGTTTTATTGCTCCGACAGCCGGAATCGAGCTCGGAAAAAGTGGCCCCGATATTTATTAACGGTCTGTGTAAACGTTCCCGATACGAACGTCGCGTCGCATCGGTTTGGAAAACTTTATTCCTTTCCTGTATACCGACCTATAGCATACTATGACGCATGACCGAGGAACATTTATCCTCGTTACCTAGGGTCAGGACCGTGTCAATACCGGGGATGTTAAAGGTGAAACTATTTCGGACCTACTCCTGCAAACTCCACTCGTTAATATTCTACCGACCCACAAAATCGCTCCACGTGATTACGAAATAATTCCATAATTACTGTAGACGTAATGCACGATGGAAACTCGGTATGCGACATTAATCCGTTTTTATGGTTGGAATTATATAAATTTTCCCATATAAGAGTAAAATGATTGATCTATTCTTATGTAAAAAAAACTCCTATTGATATTACATGACTATATTAATGGGCCGAGCAACCAAAAATTTCCGAACAACCCAATATTTCCAAACTTAAGTTTCCGAGAGTCGTACAGGTGCTTGTTCAGTTCGTGTGCATACGGGCTGCCAGGACAGAACAGGTACCTCCATTAACTGTTCTTGAGTGTAGCGAGCGTAACGGCCGCGTTGCTCGCTGTTTATTTATAGTTGAAATTCAGATGTAATGCCGCCGACACGCGAGAGATGTTAACAATTATTACCCTTGAGTACCGGTTAATCCATTTACCGTCAACGAAGAGAGACAACCGAGAATTACCATTCTTTATCATTGAAGATAATCGAACAAGTTTCACGTCTAGATTTCATTATCCGTTTTTATTGTCATCGTCGGGTTTAAACGAGCGGGAAATTGGCATAATTTCGCCGGCGAATCAGGACACGGAAAAATTGGCACGGATAATCAGCGAACGGGTGAAATTCCGCCGGTCTGGGGCACGCGGTTCCAGCCGATCAAAATTATAATCGAACGTTAATTAACAGCGATCGGTCGCGTTGCACAATGGCACGTTGATCGTCGATATTTAAATTCCTTGGCCGAACGCCGCGCGCCACGGTATTCACATTGTGCCCCCGACGAAACGCTCTCCTCGCCGCTCTATCCACTTACGTACAAGCCAATAATGCTGATCGATGGCAATCGGGATAGTTACGTATTTCTGTTTACCGGTTAATCTCCCGTATCCATCGGCAAGATCTCCGCCGGGGCAGAACCACTAGAACTTTGTCCGAGTAACTTACACTCGGGTCGTGCTCTCGCGAATCCACTTTCCTCCTCGTGTGTACAGTAGACATGACAGTGGCCTCGTAATTCGCAACTCCTTCGAGTTCCAACAGCGAACGTCGCATTTCCAGTGATTATCAAATTGACCAGGGACACCGTAAATTCCGTAACGTGTGATTTTCTACTATCAAACTCATAGTGATACCCTCGTACACGCCTTGATAATCTGATTCTATCTTTCTAAGTAAACTCCTCTTATCGTGTAACAGGAATTTCGCTTTTTTATGTAGATCTGTCAATACAAATTTCATAGAGAGTATCATACAAATTTTGACGAGGATACATTAATTTTGAAACAATTTTAAATCAGAAAATCCTTAATTATTTAATTGCCAACTCAATATCTTTCAGATAGGCAAAGGGGATAAAATAACGTATCCAGGCTTTCCTGTAAATAATTCTCTTTATTAATTAGGTAGTAATATTCTGTTGGTGAAAATAATATTATTGAAAGGGACTTGGTGATTTCCATTTACCTTCGGACCNAACAAATTTCATAGAGAGTATCATACAAATTTTGACGAGGATACATTAATTTTAAAACAATTTTGAATCAGAAAATCCTTAATTATTTAATTGCCAACTCAATATCTTCCAGATAGGCAAAGGGGATCAAATAACGTATCCAGGCTTTCCTGTAAATAATTCTCTTTATTAATTAGGTAGTAATATTCTGTTGGTCAAAATAATATTATTGAAAGGGACTTGGTGATTTCCATTTACCTTCGGACCCGGGCAACTTCGACCATGAAACAAAAGCGAACGCGTTGGATTCGTTATACTGCATTACGTTATCTCCGTAGTCAGAGAGTTGATTTAGTAGCCGGGATCGTTGAAGTGGTAGTTGCGTTTAATCTCGCCTAAGTAACGGCATTTTCTACCGGTGCGCCCGCACCGGGCGCAGCCCCGTCGAACTATAGTCTTACGTGAAACGAAAGTGTGTACAGCTTTTATTAAAAGCTTTTAGGGCTTTTATTAAAGCCTCCAAGTATAATCTCGCTAACGGTTTTAATGTTACCATCCAAGGATAGTATCTCCGTGCGCGCACGCTCCTCGCGCGCGGTTACAATTATTTATTATCCGCCTCGGGCTTTTGTCGTTTATCTAGGCTTAATGAATTTCCAATAACGAGGACGAGCAAGATATAAAATATTCTTTAATATTGTGTTTTCGATTAATTTAACTGCCATTACAAACACTAATTTTCACGAGTCGGTTTAAGGTCGTATGAAATTTGCAGGAAAATAGTGACGAAGCATTGAAATTTTAATAGTTACTAGACATCGATTTCATCCGTCGTCAATTATTCCTTAACGAGTGGAGTTAGAAGGGAATTGCACAGGATCTGACAAGTACAGCTACATGTCACTAACAATTGAGTCTTCTTAATCTATGATCTTGTCATGTATGAGATCATGGTTTTACCTTTCATATTACAACACATGAGATCATAGAACTTGACACCATAATTGAGTCTACTTTCTAAACTATACCAAACCTATGTAATACATTAGAAATTATGCGTTAAAAATTTCATATGGTCGAGAAAAGCAAGTCTAAACTTCTCTTTATAATAATAAATTTTTTTTTTTAAGTTCATTGCTTCAAATATTGACTAGTATTACTTTACTTTATTTTACTTTACTTAAACTTTTGACAGAGATGTTACTGTTCGCACAACGTTAAAATAAAATAAGTACGTATTAGTTTGATCATCCCAGTTAGAGAATAGAACGCAGTTGAGGTTCCCTGCAACTCCGTTTGTACTCCAGTAATCCTGAGATATGTTCAGTATATACAGAGCTTGAACTTCGCGCAGATATCCGCACGTAATAGTCTATAAAATTACGAAGACACACAGTTTTGTGTAANTCATCCGTCGTCAATTATTCCTTAACGAGTGGAGTTAGAAGGGAATTGCACAGGATCTGACAAGTACAGCTACATGTCACTAACAATTGAGTCTTCTTAATCTATGATCTTGTCATGTATGAGATCATGGTTTTACCTTTCATATTACAACACATGAGATCATAGAACTTGACACCATAATTGAGTCTACTTTCTAAACTATACCAAACCTATGTAATACATTAGAAATTATGCGTTAAAAATTTCATATGGTCGAGAAAAGCAAGTCTAAACTTCTCTTTATAATAATAAATTTTTTTTTTTAAGTTCATTGCTTCAAATATTGACTAGTATTACTTTACTTTATTTTACTTTACTTAAACTTTTGACAGAGATGTTACTGTTCGCACAACGTTAAAATAAAATAAGTACGTATTAGTTTGATCATCCCAGTTAGAGAATAGAACGCAGTTGAGGTTCCCTGCAACTCCGTTTGTACTCCAGTAATCCTGAGATATGTTCAGTATATACAGAGCTTGAACTTCGCGCAGATATCCGCACGTAATAGTCTATAAAATTACGAAGACACACAGTTTTGTGTAAGCAGATGTAATAAAGATTAGTACTGCAGTTAACAATTTCCCAGCGACGTAACGACCAGTTTCAGTTTCAATACTGATTAAATACAATTAAAACGAAAGCGAGGAGAATTTAGAAACGCATTGTCTCATTGTTACCTAGGAATACACAAGCGTACCAGTGGAGAGTTATGGGATCGGGTAATTGCATAATCTTCCCGAGCGATACTCGCCAGATACCGTAAGGTTAATCAAGCAGATCCTCATTTGTTCGACAAAGTTGCGTCTTAACTAGCGTTTACAAAGCGTTTGGAATTTACAAAGGGATACGGGCGGATAACTCGGGACATAATTCGTCGTTGAAAATTTTAACCCGCTCGTCAATCAAGGATTTCTTCGGGATCGAAGATGCCCGGGTATCTTAATTAAGTTTGCAACATGTTTTGATTGGCACTTGGCGANTACCAGTGGAGAGTTATGGGATCGGGTAATTGCATAATCTTCCCGAGCGATACTCGCCAGATACCGTAAGGTTAATCAAGCAGATCCTCATTTGTTCGACAAAGTTGCGTCTTAACTAGCGTTTACAAAGCGTTTGGAATTTACAAAGGGATACGGGCGGATAACTCGGGACATAATTCGTCGTTGAAAATTTTAACCCGCTCGTCAATCAAGGATTTCTTCGGGATCGAAGATGCCCGGGTATCTTAATTAAGTTTGCAACATGTTTTGATTGGCACTTGGCGAGCGCGTAAATCAGACCGTAATATCTTGATTGCGAATCGCGCGGGCATGGGAGCGTGAAGAACGATCGCGATTTTTCAATTTAAATTCATTTCTTATTCCCTCGTCACGGAGATGATCGAATCCCTGCTTGCACGAACGCCCGTAAGTACCGCGGACTAAGAAAAGTTGCTTGGGAACGAAACGCGAACCCGTCTCGCTGTTTTGTTCGCCTTATCGCGTCCACGTATCTTGTTCGATATACGCGCGCAATTAGCAATTAGATTTCGCTCGGAACGGGTTATTAAAGCGCGCCCGAGACATAAAACTCACCATTGGGAAACGGAACGCGTTTGTTCAATACGAAAGGATTACCTCGTGCACTTTCGTTAGTTTTCCTTCGGAGAATTCTTGAAATTGTGTCGAGAACCGCGTACAGTGTGTCTATTTAATTGTCGTGCCGGTGAAATTGTAACGATGCAGCGAAATCCATCCGCGGAGCGTTCTGAGCGAAATTGTAAGCGCCGCTACGCCGTAACGAACGAACGAACGAACGAACGTACGAACGGACAAACGATTTCCACGAGGGGCGGCGGAGGGGTAAAGGGGAAAAAAAAGGTGAAAGAGGCGAATGCTTTTCGGGGTGATTGATCGTCCCGCGAGAACGACGCCCCTTCTCGTCCCGGCAATACATGCGAGGAGAGTCCGAGGGAGCCGTCGGCCTCGCGTCGCGACGCGACGCGTCAATCCGTGACCTGCACACGTTCCAGGACACCGTTACGACGGATAGATTTATTAATGTCCGGGGATAGAATTCTCCGGCGACAGGAGTGACGGGAAATCAATAAGACGCCGCCGTGATAACATTATATTAAGAATAAATAACGATTTACGAGGCGGCCGCGAGGAAGCAGAAGCGTGTCCGCGTTTCCGCGCGGCGACGCGGCGCGACGAGTGTATTAAACCCCCGGTTTCTTTTTTTAATACCTCGCGTAGAACGGGGCATCGCGCCGGGCGTTTCTCGCGGCGGTTAGGAATTTGCTGGTATAATCAGCGCCGATGGGAAATCGATGCCCCGGTAATAATAGAACAGGCCGTATTGAAAATAAATATTGGCCGGGGAAAATAAAATTTCTGTTGTCAGAGTGGTGCACTTAGTGGCCGCCGGACGCCATCAGACGAAGTTAAATCATTTTCAAGAACAAAATTCAATAGAGGGCAACGTACAAAGTAAAGCGAACAAAAATTAAGTTTTCTTCGATTTATTCACTTATACATTTTTTATTCATTTTATGGTGCTTTTTTATAGGGTGGGTAGATGTAATTTAATTATAATTTAATACAAATCAGCGAATCTTTTTATGATATAAAGCAGCGAATGTCTATATTTTTCAAAATCCTGTTCTTGGACCCGTAATGTTAGAATAGAAATAAAATAAAATATTGATAGTTATTCTTGAAATAAGTAGAGAATTTTCTGAGTTTATCTCGAGTCAATGACTCAACATTTTTTGGTATTAAAAGAATTCATGTGGACGGGAACGGCATCTAAATTATTTTATTCATAGTTTTATTACATCCGATAGAGAAGTCGGAAGGTGACATCAAAGAAAGAGGCGCAAAGGGATAAACGAGAGTACATGCTGCATGGGGAGGACCGTTTCCCTAGCGAGTAAATATGTATTCGCGTTTTAACTTCGATGGGACCTTCCAAGAAGCCCGGCTAAAGTCGGACGACGGAAGGAAGGAAACCAGGCTTGTATAATTCAAACATTGCTCTCGGTAACGTATCGATTAAGCGCGAATGCCACCACTCCTACGCCAAATAAATGTCCGATAAAAAACGGAAAAAATGTTAGAAAATTCGACTTCAGATATTTCATAAACCATGAACAAATTAACACAGCAAGAAATATGATCCAAATTGGTATCGTTATTAATTATTCTTGATTTCTTCATCAAATGCATTTCGCAAATTCGTCTAATTATATCTAATATTTTGTAAAACATGTAAGAAATTCACAGAAATTCTGATAAAATCATGAAACAAGAAGTTCGTAAATAAAATATTTTTCACGGGATTAAATATTAATTTCCGTATAAAAATGTGAATATATCGTTAAAAAATCGGATTTTATAGTTGAATAAGCTTTAAAATATTAATAATAAGAAGCAGCAGCGGTACGGGAGCGCGATTCGTTTGCGACACGATCTCGTCGCGGATGTGCTGGTGAAATAAACGAGAGGAATGTTCATTCGGCGAGGATGTTGCGACCGTGCTCGTCACATAGCGCAGCGACTGTGAATGGTTCCCGCTTTAACGTATGCAAGCGCGGATGTCTGCTTTGTGGCTTGCGAGCGACATTTCGCGAGCGCCGCATCACCGGAAGCTGGAAAATTGGCAAACAAACATTTAACCGACGCCATGACTTTAATACACCCTGTGTGTAACCGCGTTCAAGGAATCGGTACATACATACACATATAACACATAAACGTAATTTTTTCGTCCTACGATCAGCTTTTTTAATGCAAAATTATCAGATTATTTAATTAAAAGATTCAGCAACATATTGTCTCGTTTATTAAATTGGCTATCGTAAATTTGAACGAGGGTCTGAGGCACAAAGGAGGCTGGCCCGAGCGCACGTTCTTTCGTTATCCTTATCAGCATATCGCGCATTAACATTCAGCAGCATAAAAGAGATCAGAGTGAATTCCGTGGGGCAACAACGACGCGTGGGTAAAATTGCGGATGTCGCATGGCCAGTGGCACGGTGTGTGGTAGTCGTGAACGAGGATAGAGGCCAGAGAGAGGAGACGACGTCGCTTTTTCTAGATACACCGATGCAAAATAAAAGAGATAAACGGGCCGAGCGTACTACACGCCACGGGGAGAGGAAGAAGAAACTTTAGATAACATTGCCCGGGTATGCAATACAGGGCAAAGGTTGATAACGAGCGACAAGCCCTGGCTGAATACAAATTTTCATTCACTACTCCGCCGCGCACCTATACAGAACCCGGACAAGTGTTCCCGTGATAAGTTTCGCCGAAGATACTGTCTACACGTTCCGTCTGCTATACGCAGCCTGAAAAAAATGTGCTTGAATCTCTTTTTGTAGAGAAGAAATTAAATAATTATACTGTAACGCGGGAAGCATTCTATTTGTTAACTTTGAACGTATCATCTCTTTGAAAATGAACATTAAACGAAAAATCAATCTCGTTTTTTAGTGAAGAGTTAACGTGGTGTATAGTCAAATATTGCTGGACGTCGGATTTGAGTCTGAAATGTGTCAATCAGACTCAAACATCAAAATTGAAGTCTTTTAAAAAAATGAAATTTTATTTTAAATAAACTTTATTCAAAACAATTTTTATATACATTGGGTTGGCAAGAAAGTAATTTCGGTTTTTATAGTGCTGTGTATTTACAGAAACTGAAATACTTTCTTGCCAACCCAACATATATATTCTATTTTTAAAATAGATTTTCCGCCGTTTTTTTCTTACATTTAGCACAGACTTCTATTTTTTTTCACGATATTCGAACTTCGAGTCTTGAACAATGATTCAAACTGACTGGCTCCAGCAATCTAGTGTTAAACAAGATAACAAATATTTGTATGATAAAAACCGAAGATACCAGGAGACAAGTGTTTACGTTCGTGGGTTGACGTCCATTTAATTCAACGAAACGGCAGTGAGATAGTTTCGATCGGACTTTGTCCGTCCGTTCGTTTGGGAGGAGATTAACGATGGGAATGGTCGCGCGATTTGTAAACCAAACTGGAAAATTGAAAGCCGTTGTGTGCACATCGGATTAGCGTTTCGAGTTGCACGGCGTAAAATATTATTGCGCTTTTATTACGTCGGACGTGTTCCGGCGGTTCTTGAATTCCGTGACTCTTGAACGCAGGACACGTAAATATACTATATATATATA
>SMSR01015837.1:131998-161850 GCA_019453355.1 Ceratina japonica | reverse complement strand
TACGTACGAGCATAGAAATTCTATTCAGAGGTGGAAAGCATCGGACCCCCGTGAGAATAGAAAGTTTGGATTTCATTTGCATAATTCGCCCGATCCCTTTTAACTTCGTACTAACTATTATGTTTACACGTACATATGGCATATTTCTTTGAGGAATGGCTTTCACCGGTAAGAATTTCATATAGGTATCTCGAAAATATTTTTGCCGGGATCTAGAATACGAGGGATTCGATTCTGAATGCGAGAAATGTGAATCGTGCATTTCTGACACGCCTACCGGCGTATAAAATTCACGCTAGAATGACTCGTTGAACGGTGCCATACGCGCGCGTGTTAGATGGAAATGTATTGAACATGAATGACAGATTTCTATGCCCGGAGTATAGTTTTCGCCTCTGTCACAAATGTCAATGCTCCGATAATGAACGCATGCTCGCTGCTGAAGTTGGACATAACATAATTTATAGCGTTCGCCAAATTCAGACATTATGTTAGAAATACGATGAATGAACAGTATAAAGCGAACGTGAAATATAGTGAGCAAACGGTGGCAATAAAAAGATTTCTCAAGACCCAACCCAGAAAAAAAAACTACTTTTACTTCGAAGAAATCATAAATTATCCTCATTTGTAAATGTCACTATTCATTGATCTTAAACTCAGTTTTTTTCATTCCCGTTAAGACGTGCGGGTTTCTTTGAATGAGCTCCCATTTTAAACTTGTGACATCATCGAGTTATTTCTCGAGAGAAAACGAGAATAAATCTCAATTAAACGGAAATGGAAAAAATTAACTGCCGTGACAAAACTTGTAATCATTAAAACCACAAAGCGTGCGCGTAATTCCCATAAGGAAAAGTCTCCACTTCTATTTATGAACTAATTTAATTCGTGGTTTCCTTGTTTAATGTTTAGACCCTGGAGAAGTGCATACATATTTGCATTATATTACGTGAATTTACATTATTTATGTATAAATTTTCAATATCCTTCTTAATCTATTTTATTCCTCACGAAGGTGTTTTTTAAGTCCTTTTATTTAAATATTTATTATTTCTTAAGTATTTTTATTTATTTGTACTTATTTTAATTTAAACAAGCAAGATTTCTATTTAATATGAAATAAATAAAACACCAAAAAGATATTTAAATATATCTTTTCTCTTTTTTACGTGCATTCAAATTATTAAAGTCCTTTTTTATTTAAACATCCTCTTGATATTTTTCCCACGACTTAAACGTCTTTTTAGACGTAAAAAGATATGTACAAAGCTGAATCGCTTTTAAGCGGCAAGGTTAACATTCAGAAATGTAAAGCGGAGGACGGGTGGACGGTATGGCGAGCCACAACGCCGACGAATGACGACACTCCATTAACCCAGTGGCCCAAGGAACGATCTAAAGCGGAATTAAAAGAACAGGGAAAGAAGCCGCGATGCGAGGAGAATCCGGAGACCGGCACGTGTAACCGGGTGCCACGGCGTTGGAATAATTAAGCGCGACGCCTCGAGTGGCGACGTTGTCGACGACGCCGCCGTCGTCGTCGACGACGCTTAAGTGGTGCTCGTTAATGAATAGATGCACCGGAGAGGACGCGTCCCGGTGAGAGCTGCCGGGATCCACGGGATACTACGGTAAACAGAGAATCCCACTGACCGCCATTCGGGAACGACGTTCGCAGATATCTAATCTTCCCTTCATAATCAACTTTTCACCTGCATTCAGGTGCATCCANAAGTTCCGGATATTAATGGGAGTCACTGTATATATTCATTTTATCTATAATTACTTCTTGAATATTTTCAACATCTCGTATATTTTATGGTATGAAATATTGAACGATAAGAAATCATGGTAATGTATTAATAAGAAGGATATTGTATATGGTAATCGTATGGTAATGAAAGAACTCGATTTGATGTTCTCCAATGACAGTCGGATTTACCTCGATTAAAATATGTGTAACGGGTCTATATATAACTGATGAGATTCGCGTGCCTCGTCACCGTGATTCAAGATGGTAAAAATAATTCCATCAGAGGATGACAGAGATCGGTCACGTTACATATGTGAATTAACATGATTCTTGGCTCACGCCCGATGAGGTCAGAATTACAGTTACTGTTTGAAATTCTCTGTGATCTATTCATCAGTTTCCATTAATCTCAATGCAGTTAGTGCCAAACAAATTATATCGAATGAATCAGCTCTATTTCGCGAATAAATAAAATTCATAGTAGTTAAGGAAGTGATTCAATAATATAAACGATTGAGGAAAAAACCCAACTATTTGACTATGTTAATTAAACTCGTTTAGTTGCTGAAATACTGCAATTGTTAACAGGAATAGCTTTCGCAATTTCGATTCGCGAAAATCGATTACGGAACGGTAATTCTGACGAGTCGGGCCGTGCGGTGAAATTCTTAATTCTCAGTGTGTCACCGCTCTGGACGATCATTAAAATGCAACGGGAATCCGCGAGTGGAATCGATTAGCCCGGACACGCCGCGGCGCATGTAAATCCGGCTTACGCCGCCATCTGATCTATGAGTCATCCCGAATTATCGAACCCCAATTGGTACCGCGGCCCCGAAATGAATAGAAAATTCCAGCCGCATCCGCCCAATGAACGTGACGCTCCTGTTTACGCGAGACAATCATTATTTTTATCTCTCCTTTTTCGAATTTCAATCAACCATAATTTTTTACGACTAAACGAAAATCTCGAAGAAAAACCAGGAGATTTATGATAGAATTTTATTAGACTATGATAACACTTTTGTATACTAAACTATACTTTTCGTATCCGAGCTTTTTTAACAACGATATTTTTAGATCACTAACTTGGTAATCTGTCTTGACAGTAAAGATAGTAGATCAAGAGATTGAGTATCGCTCAACGCGGATATTCGATCTGAAAAAAAAAAGTCGCGGGGAATAAGCTTGACTTGTGGGACAGATTTTAAAAAGACGCTGATTGTGAGTGGTTGCTGAAGCTTATAGTGACGCAATCTCGTGGTGGGATTTGGTCCGGGAAGCATCTTGAAACTTTAAAGCGTAGGNGACGACTGAATTTTTATGTGACATAGATGATTGCATCTCAATTATATAATATATAATTTATAACGAAAATAATGATTTTTTTTATATATAATTTTATTCCTATTATTTGTCTGACGATTTTCTGCTGTTTATGCAATTTTTGAAATATGTGATGTGAGAGTAGAGACTTGGAAAAAATAGGTCTTGGCAATTGTAACTGATCAACGACAGGCGTTTAAATATCGACTAGGCGAGGGTGGAAAAAGGCGAACCGTCTGTAACCGAAAGCAGGGCGGATACAAACGAGGCTAGGGGGATGAGAGTTATCTCGCATCCTGCGGGAGCTATTCGTCCCTTTCCAGTTTCCCCGTTTTCCCACCGACGCGAAATCCACAGCCGAACTTTGCATCCGCTCCTGATAAGGGAACCGGAAGTCTTTCAGGGATCCGGNCTGTCTTGACAGTAAAGATAGTAGATCAAGAGATTGAGTATCGCTCAACGCGGATATTCGATCTGAAAAAAAAAAGTCGCGGGGAATAAGCTTGACTTGTGGGACAGATTTTAAAAAGACGCTGATTGTGAGTGGTTGCTGAAGCTTATAGTGACGCAATCTCGTGGTGGGATTTGGTCCGGGAAGCATCTTGAAACTTTAAAGCGTAGGAGGAGCGTAAAACGAGATCTAAAATGATGTAAAAAAAGTAGCAAAGATCTAAGCTTGCGAACAAAAACCGTTCTATATACCTTATCAAAAAAGATACTATCATAACATATTTTAACAATTTCATTTTATAAAACGATATCAAATTAATACTACTGAAATTTGACATCTTTCCGGCGCATTCGCGTAAAAGAAACGGTGGCTTGTTTCTGATTTTTAACCGGTCTCAGGTTCGCTCATACATTTTAATCGAGCCGACGTCTCATCTGTTTTCAAAGAATTACACTATCAACCGCGAAGCCAGCTGCATCTTACGACTTTCCCCTACGGTTTTCCATAACGTTGAGCCGGATATTTTTTCTATTTCTCTGCTATCTTATTTCCTGACCCTCTATCTGTCTGTGAAAGTAGGAAAATTTCTCCTGTACAATTGTTACCATAAAAAATACTTGAATACACTATTAATATCTTAATCTTAAGTAATATCCATTTTTACATATTGTCAAATAATATAAGAAACATTGTGCTGTATGGCATGAAAAATTAATGACGAGTCTAATTCGTCATTTTACCAGAAGTGGTTAACAATCATTACAGGAAAAATCAAGAATAATAATCATAATTTTGAGCGAATAATCTTCTGACACGAAGACCTTTGACATAAAATAAAGACTAAGTGCGTTAATCGTGTTAATCAAAATAATAACCTTGTAAAATGTCGGCTACCATAAGTACAGGTTTAACAGGAATTATCAGGGAACAAGCATTTCGATGCCAGTCTGTCAACGGGCACCTTTATAGCGCGCTATACCGTATTCGACGGCCGGCTATAAAACGCGGCGGTCAATCAAACTCTCACGGCGATAAATCAACCCGGAGGATACACTCAGCCGCGGTAATTTATCCGCTTCGTCGTCCATATTCCATCGTTTCGCTGAAACGTTCGCTCTTGAAAGATAATTAAACCGATACCGATAAATTTCTATTTGCACGCTTCCTGTAACGATCTACGTATATTCATTGCCTTGTTACAGAAACAATTTCGAATTCAGAAGACGAATGAACCGCGATGAATCCTCTATTATCCTATTTCTTTCGTTTCATTGTACGATTGATGAGTCGCAAACTGCAATTTACATGCATCTGTCCAATCGATGTAATTTCGTTTTTTACAGTTTCATTGCACGATCATGTAATTATCTTTGATGCATACGACTGAATTTTTATGTGACATAGATGATTGCATCTCAATTATATGTTACATATTATATAATTTATAACGAAAATAATGATTTTTTTATATATAATTTTATTCCTATTATTTGTCTGACGATTTTCTCCTGTTTATGCAATTTTTGAAATATGCAATGTGAGAGTAGAGACTTGGAAAAAATAGGTCTTGGCAATTGTAACTGATCAACGACAGGCGTTTAAATATCGACTAGGCGAGGGTGGAAAAAGGCAAACCGTCTGTAACCGAAAGCAGGGCGGATACAAACGAGGCTAGGGGGATGAGAGTTATCTCGCATCCTGCGGGAGCTATTCGTCCCTTTCCAGTTTCCCCGTTTTCCCACCGACGCGAAATCCACAGCCGAACTTTGCATCCGCTCCTGATAAGGGAACCGGAAGTCTTTCAGGGATCCGGTAACGCGTTCGCTTCTTACGCTCGCTGATTATCGACTGCGCCGGATTGTCTTCGAGACAGTTTCTTCCAGCATTGCGGCAAAATCACCTCGGAAATGAGCCGTGAACGAGGATTTTCCCAAGTTCAAAACGTCGAATCTGTCGCTTCAGATCGTTTTCTCTGCTGTATTATAAAAAATAAAGAAATCTTTCTGACGTCAGTCCCGATACTTTTAGCATCGAAGCACCGGAGTGACGAATTATTTCCGGTCAATGCTTTCAGGTTTCTAACGACTGACCGGGAATATATCACGGGGGGGAGGAAGAACTGTATAAAACGATTTGGCGGAATGAAATATCCGAGTCGAATATCCGATAGCCGGCTCTTGCCGAGTTATGAAAGTCTTAAAAGGAGGAAATAAAGATATGCTGATGATCATAAAACCATTTCGAGATATTAGGGCTTTGTAACCACGTCCCGGGGAAGATTTTTATTAAACTCTTGCCGGGGCGGCTAGTGGCTCTTTCCGTTTCTCTCTTTCCTTAAAAGATGATCTTTTGCATCACCGACGATATTGCCCCGCTTAACGAGAAGTAGAAAATTGCTCGGCAACACCAGACAATGAAATACCTCCGAAGATTATGCAATTCCTTTTTAAGAATTCTTATCGCGCGCCGCGATCTTAATTCGGCTGATGAATATTTATGAAAAATTCTAATCCCGTGCAATTATTTTGCAACCGAACCAAATTTCATTCTTCATATATTTTAAACGACGGGTCGAGAAAGAATTGTGACAGTCGGGGGGCCGGAGAATTGAGAAAACTGATTTAGACTTTGTGGTACGTCCGCTTGAACGAGGCGGTTCATCGAAACTGCTCGGTCAATTTGTATTTCCGGGCTCGCTTAAATAAGAAAAGAGTGTACGCGTTCGGAAAGAATCACTGCGCTCGCCGCAACGGACGTGGAAAAATTCGCACTATAAATGAATTCGAAGGGCCCATCAATATGACAAACAAAGCGTTCACACTCCGAACGATGTCCTTTATGTATCAACGTGATAACGCGAGGCAATTTTTATCAAAATACTTTTTGAGAAATGTGAATAATTAAAAGATTCAGTCAATATATAAAATTGTACTGTAATCTAATGTATATCATTCTGTTTTCTTCTATTAAAACTATCATTATAATTTGTACAAGGAATTCTGTTACTGCTACTGTGTAATAAAGATTGATACAAAAACGAGGAACTGTTTCGTAGTCCGAATTAAGGAAATTCGTTTAGTACGAGACCGTTGCTCGGGTAAAACGAATAACGTTGGGAAAGATTGTAAAAAAGCCTGGCGAACGTTCTCGAGGACTCGTTAAGAGTTCGTGGAGGGCCCTCCCGAGAATTTCGTACCGCGAATCGTCATAGCAGACGACGGCGGCGGCGGCGTCGTCTGGAATGGGCGGAGAGACAGAGGGACAAATGGTCCTCGAATCTCTCTCGGAATCGCGAAACCCGCGAGCCGGCCCATTAACGTTGAATGAACTGACACTCACCTTTCTTCTCGCCGAAAAAGTCCGCGTCGACGCGCGCCAACCAGAACAGAACGAGTATCACCGATTGCAATCTGAAATCAAACGTATCCTTCTCTTAATCTTTGATGTCGAGTTGATCACTGAACCTAAACTAATTACATCCATTTTATCAAAACGTCTTAAGAAGATTAATTAAAATTTGTTTAAACATAAAATTCTTCCAATGAACCTCATCAATATTGAAAACAATTGCAACTACAGAGAATTCAAAAAACACTACCAAATCTCATAACGTCTTCGGAACATTAATTATAATTCATTTAAATATAAAATTGTATTTCTCCAATAAACCTCATCTGATAAAAAACAATATTTTTGATAATTCATACTGTCCGTTTAAAAATCTATTTATAATACCTGAAACAATTTAAAATATAGAAAATTTGAAAAAAACGACACTAATAGAACTTTTCTCGTAACTATCCTATTATTTCCTAGAAGCAGGAGAGGACTAAAAAAAAAGCAGGGAGATCTCTTTTCATACCGTCTGGTGCATCCATCGCCGGTGGCTCTTTAGGTGCAACAATGGCTGGCATCGAGGCAGGTAAGTGGCCGGGTAAAAATGGATGATAACGGCGAAATGATAACGATTAAAACGAGGCTGGGCAGACGTCGTTACGGCAGCGGGGATCTTCGCTAAAGAAACGACGATTCGAAACGCTCGCGCGTTGTTCCCGTGAAAAACAATAAGGGGGTCGATCTCCTGAGGACCTTTTAAGGCTGCCGCGGGAGGGAAAATTGGGTTTCGCCCTGGAACCCGTTTCGTTAATGCGATCCCGCCGCGGAAAAAGAGCCACGCTCGAAAGGTGTTGGAAATTTGCCCTGGGAAAACGGCCACTGTATACAACGAACTTATTTAGCCAAAGTGCCCGTCGTAAAAAATGCGAACTACCGACTTTATGAATAAAATCAGCGCTCCTTGATGAGCCGCACGGAAATAAGAATTAGCACAACGAAACTAACTATATAAGAATTGCAAAATTTCAACAGAGATAATAACGTCAGGGATGAAAATCGTAATAATATCTGTACGAAACTTCCACGAGAGAGTAGAACTAAACAATGCTTGCGAATACGATTATGAACTCTTTTAAAAAGACGTCTTATCTAAAAAGGAAGGAAGAACACGATGGCGTAAAACCGTGATCCTAAAACGTAGAAACCGTGGCAGCTTTTAAAAGCTTAGTTCCAAGAAACAGCATTTTTTAACACAAGAAACGTCAAATGTAAGCACTATATATACACTCACTACAAATGGAGGATAGACGAATTCTTAAGAATGCGGGTTAAAAGGTTAACAGGGAAGAAGACAAGAAATATTCAAATTAGATTCTATGAAATTTTTCAGAATCAAAATAATTTTCTTCAACTTTGCATTTTTAAATATTATATAACATAAAAATTGTAGTATTAGTAATAAGAATATAAAAATACTATATACACTCACTGCAAATGGAGGATAGATGAATTCTTAAGAATGCGGGTTAAAAGGTTAACAGGGAAAAAGATAAGAAATATTCAAATTAAATTCCATAAAATTCTTCACGATCAAAATAATTTTCTTTAACTTTGCATTTTTAAATATTAATAAATAATAAAAAATTGTGGTATTAGTAATAAGAATGTATGTACGTATATACGTACATAAGAGCGAGTGATTGAGTTGTAGGCTATCTCTCACAGGTCGGGGTCAGTGGGACATCAGGAATCCGTTGGGTGGAAAAGTGTGACACCGTGCATTTGCATCTGTCGCGTGGGCGATTGCCAGCGAACTCACGATCGTGATTCACAATCGAGAATTCTCTGGCCTTGCGTAACTCCTCGGCCTATGTACAACTTACGTACACACGCGTGTAGCCGTGCCCCGCGGATTTCGATTTCCGTTTGCCAAGGTCGTTGCACTCGGCTATTGTTATACCTTCAACGCGAATCGATTCGTGCAAACGAAAATGAAATCTTGCCGGCTCTGTGCGCCGATTCGTTTTGGGAGAAGTTATTTCGGTGAGAACGTAGAGATCTATATACGTACGAGCATAGAAATTCTATTCAGAGGTGGAAAGCATCGGACCCCCGTGAGAATAGAAAGTTTGGATTTCATTTGCATAATTCGCCCGATCCCTTTTAACTTCGTACTAACTATTATGTTTACACGTACGTATCCCATATTTCTTTGAGGAATGGCTTTCACCGGTAAGAATTTCATATAGGTATCTCGAAAATATTTTTGCCGGGATCTAGAATACGAGGGATTCGATTCTGAATGCGAGAAATGTGAATCGTGCATTTCTGACACGCCTACCGGCGTATAAAATTCACGCTAGAATGACTCGTTGAACGGTGCCATACGCGCGCGTGTTAGATGGAAATGTATTGAACATGAATGACAGATTTCTATGCCCGGAGTATAGTTTTCGCCTCTGTCACAAATGTCAATGCTCCGATAATGAACGCATGCTCGCTGCTGAAGTTGGACATAACATAATTTATAGCGTTCGCCAAATTCAGACATTATGTTAGAAATACGATGAATGAACAGTATAAAGCGAACGTGAAATATAGTGAGCAAACGGTGGCAATAAAAAGATTTCTCAAGACCCAACCCAGAAAAAAAAACTACTTTTACTTCGAAGAAATCATAAATTATCCTCATTTGTAAATGTCACTATTCATTGATCTTAAACTCAGTTTTTTTCATTCCCGTTAAGACGTGCGGGTTTCTTTGAATGAGCTCCCATTTTAAACTTGTGACATCATCGAGTTATTTCTCGAGAGAAAACGAGAATAAATCTCAATTAAACGGAAATGGAAAAAATTAACTGCCGTGACAAAACTTGTAATCATTAAAACCACAAAGCGTGCGCGTAATTCCCATAAGGAAAAGTCTCCACTTCTATTTATGAACTAATTTAATTCGTGGTTTCCTTGTTTAATGTTTAGACCCTGGAGAAGTGCATACATATTTGCATTATATTACGTGAATTTACATTATTTATGTATAAATTTTCAATATCCTTCTTAATCTATTTTATTCCTCACGAAGGTGTTTTTTAAGTCCTTTTATTTAAATATTTATTATTTCTTAAGTATTTTTATTTATTTGTACTTATTTTAATTTAAACAAGCAAGATTTCTATTTAATATGAAATAAATAAAACACCAAAAAGATATTTAAATATATCTTTTCTCTTTTTTACGTGCATTCAAATTATTAAAGTCCTTTTTTATTTAAACATCCTCTTGATATTTTTCCCACGACTTAAACGTCTTTTTAGACGTAAAAAGATATGTACAAAGCTGAATCGCTTTTAAGCGGCAAGGTTAACATTCAGAAATGTAAAGCGGAGGACGGGTGGACGGTATGGCGAGCCACAACGCCGACGAATGACGACACTCCATTAACCCAGTGGCCCAAGGAACGATCTAAAGCGGAATTAAAAGAACAGGGAAAGAAGCCGCGATGCGAGGAGAATCCGGAGACCGGCACGTGTAACCGGGTGCCACGGCGTTGGAATAATTAAGCGCGACGCCTCGAGTGGCGACGTTGTCGACGACGCCGCCGTCGTCGTCGACGACGCTTAAGTGGTGCTCGTTAATGAATAGATGCACCGGAGAGGACGCGTCCCGGTGAGAGCTGCCGGGATCCACGGGATACTACGGTAAACAGAGAATCCCACTGACCGCCATTCGGGAACGACGTTCGCAGATATCTAATCTTCCCTTCATAATCAACTTTTCACCTGCATTCAGGTGCATCCAGATGCAGTCTTTCTAGATTCGAGAACTATTAATTATTTCCAATTAATATTCTTAGATACGTTTAATATAATCATGATATATAAAATTGTTAGAATAATGATATCTATAATTATGTTTTATAGATAAATCATAGAATCTTTTATGTGTAGAATACTGCATTTTTTTTTCTTTCTTAGACTTCTCATATATTTTTTGTACTCCAACAATATAACTGACAGTATCAAAAATCATACATAAATTAATATCGTCAAATATTATACAATAAAATAAGGAAGTTCGAATATGCACATGACGTAAAACATATTCAGTACAATTCATAAGATTACTAATTGTGATCATTGACTATACTCCTCTTATCTGAGGCACATAAATCTTCCCTAAACGTATCATTCCCTCTGATCTGAACTCTAAACCCGGATAAATGTATCCAAAAGCTATAGTACAGCAGAGGACGCCGGCCATCCCCTATATATCCCACATTTTTTCCCCGTTCTCCCATTAACCTCGCCTTGTCTTCTGTCGAATTTCCCTCCGGCGGCGGTTTAATTAACAGCGTCGTATATCATCCCGCGTGTGCATACGCACGCGGAAGGGAACGGAAGGAACGCCGGCCAGTGTCGTCGGTTTGTATGTATTTCATCGGGTTTTTTGCCATCGGTGACACACGTGGGCCACGCGGAATCTCGAAGACCCGGAACGACGGAAAATAGAGGAGCAAACTTATTCCTGTACGAAGGGAAGAAGTTCGCGCGCGGCTCCGCTAACCGCTGCCGAAACGGGAAGACAAGGTTCCTATGTTTAATTAAAACGTCTCTATTTTTGCCCACCGACCCGTCATCCTGTTTTACGATCATTCTCAGAAATGTTTGACACAACCGTGAGCCCATTATTAACCATCTTCGTTTAACAGACTAAAATTGTCGAATCTTTAATTAGAATCTAATTTAAAATGTTTATAAAGGGACTCATTCATGAACCATAATTTTCATAAATCTAGCATTTGTTTACATATATATAAACAAATAATGAAAATAAATATGCAAATAGAATTTATATATATTATATCTATACATATATCTATATATGTATCTTTTAATAGTGAGAGGAAGCAGATTTGTGTAATTCATTCAGACTTTTAAAAAATAATGCTGTTTTAAATAAAGCGGATCATGAGTTGAGAGATAACACGATTACCGCAAGATTGCAGTGACTCGCGCACGCGATAACTTAATCCACGGTGACTGATAGGAAATATGCATTACTCCGTGAAACTGTAGCCGACGATGTTAAGTTGTCCAGCTCGAATAGCGCAACTATTATGTATTTAACTTGTTAAAGTAACTTCCCGGGACCAGTTTTCAGTCTGTAATAACCGTTTACGCGAGTTTCTGCACAGAGCCTGTCTCTCTATGTACACGGCTGTGTATAACATGAGAATCTTGTTAAGCTATAATAAANACTCCTCTTATCTGAGGCACATAAATCTTCCCTAAACGTATCATTCCCTCTGATCTGAACTCTAAACCCGGATAAATGTATCCAAAAGCTATAGTACAGCAGAGGACGCCGGCCATCCCCTATATATCCCACATTTTTTCCCCGTTCTCCCATTAACCTCGCCTTGTCTTCTGTCGAATTTCCCTCCGGCGGCGGTTTAATTAACAGCGTCGTATATCATCCCGCGTGTGCATACGCACGCGGAAGGGAACGGAAGGAACGCCGGCCAGTGTCGTCGGTTTGTATGTATTTCATCGGGTTTTTTGCCATCGGTGACACACGTGGGCCACGCGGAATCTCGAAGACCCGGAACGACGGAAAATAGAGGAGCAAACTTATTCCTGTACGAAGGGAAGAAGTTCGCGCGCGGCTCCGCTAACCGCTGCCGAAACGGGAAGACAAGGTTCCTATGTTTAATTAAAACGTCTCTATTTTTGCCCACCGACCCGTCATCCTGTTTTACGATCATTCTCAGAAATGTTTGACACAACCGTGAGCCCATTATTAACCATCTTCGTTTAACAGACTAAAATTGTCGAATCTTTAATTAGAATCTAATTTAAAATGTTTATAAAGGGACTCATTCATGAACCATAATTTTCATAAATCTAGCATTTGTTTACATATATATAAACAAATAATGAAAATAAATATGCAAATAGAATTTATATATATTATATCTATACATATATCTATATATGTATCTTTTAATAGTGAGAGGAAGCAGATTTGTGTAATTCATTCAGACTTTTAAAAAATAATGCTGTTTTAAATAAAGCGGATCATGAGTTGAGAGATAACACGATTACCGCAAGATTGCAGTGACTCGCGCACGCGATAACTTAATCCACGGTGACTGATAGGAAATATGCATTACTCCGTGAAACTGTAGCCGACGATGTTAAGTTGTCCAGCTCGAATAGCGCAACTATTATGTATTTAACTTGTTAAAGTAACTTCCCGGGACCAGTTTTCAGTCTGTAATAACCGTTTACGCGAGTTTCTGCACAGAGCCTGTCTCTCTATGTACACGGCTGTGTATAACATGAGAATCTTGTTAAGCTATAATAAACAAAAACCCTCGACGATTGACAAGGAGAATCTGTCTCGCAAATGATTATTCCTGTACTTTGCGTCTTGCAAATATAATTAATCTTTTCCTTAATTATTCTCGAGAAGAATTTATAATTTACTATATTTATCAAAAAATAAAATATCATGTATATCCTATATAAGTAAATATAATTTCCAGACTTTTTTTAGAAAAATTGAAAGTTAAGATGTTTATACTGAAGAAAATGATGATTCTATCAAATATTTCTCATCCCAAGGAAAGTGGAGCTATTTTTTAATATCTTCTAGAAGAAAAATGACTTTCATATTCGCTAATAAGTTTGCCAAACTCTTAGGCACGTTTTGTGTACAGAATTGAGTTATCATATACTATCTAATTTCGAAGACTCTGTGTCTAAAGGAAATTGTAGCTAAAATATTCTTTAATATTTCTGAGAGAAAGCTGTATTATTTTCTTCTTTTCTAATAAATAAATTAACCTTTTAAACTCGTTCTGTTTATAAAATTGCGTTATTATGTACGATCTAAAATTGGAATTGCTGTTTTATGAAACATTTTGTGTGTAAAAATATTGGAGTTAAAATAGTCTGTCTTAATTGCCAGGCGCGTGTCCTTTCATGCGTCTCCATTCATTAACGTCCGTCGAGGGTCGTATGCCGTAATCCGCAGACGAGGAGCATCGACGGCGCTCATCGATCGGAGCTTGTTGCTCCGTGGGTTCTACAACGACCGAGAGAAAACTGCCAAGTACAGTCCCCGATTATACAATCGGGTATAAAAACGTGAACTATTCGCTTTGAGGCAGAAATAAAAAATATTTTTACTAGCAAATCTGCTTTGACAGCTTTAATAAATTGCCTCACTGGTTTAAAAATTCGCAAACGACGTACTAAAATAACTGGAATGATTTACACGTGTTTAATATTCCTCGAAATTCCTTTGAGATCGCGAATTGCAAAAATGTTGGGTTGGAGGGCCGGGGACTGTACCCCGGCTAGAGAATTTTCATCTCGTTTTCCTTTCTTTGCGTCGGACGGTGTCGGACAATGTTTCCCGGTTACGACAGCGTTGCGTCCCAAGATTAGCCTCGCGCGCTCAGAAAATGCCATTCAGAATTTATGAGAGATTACGGCTCACGGTTTGCGAGCCTTTGTTTGGAGCGGAACGTGGAAAAATTGCAGATGAAGTATTGAGGAGAATTACTGCTACCGCGAATTGAACGAAATCGTTTTTCCACTGAAATTTCTAATAAATAAAATCAACTGCTTTCAAATATTTTACGTCCTTTCATATTCGATAAATAATTTTTTAGGAAAATAATAATGAAGCTGTTAGCGCACTGTCGCAATATTAACCGGAGTTTAATTAGAATCTCACGCAGAACTATGCTTTCCTATTACACACGTATCCGGTCGTATTATCACGCCATGGACGGAAGTCGTAGCCTGGCTAAACCCGTTAAGTAGAAAACTGCGGGCATAAAATCCCACTAGGCTAAAGTAACTTTAATCTCGTGGTAATTACTTTCTTTGACCCAGCCGGGATCCTTTAAAATTCATGAAACCGAGAAAATTTTCTCCGGCGAATATATAGATAATCAGTCGTTGAAATGTACGCGCGCACGTGTACGTACAGAGAAAAAGAATCAATAGAAAGTTTAATTACCTTCGCGGATTTATTTCTTACTTTTATATTTCGACAAATTTAATTAAATTACAGAAACTATATCGAGTTTCACATTTAGCTAGGTTTCGCTGACCTATATCAAGAAATAGCGTTACGAGTTTCAATCTATCAAACTTCATTTGAGACTCTTATTAGAAGCATTCATTGAACTCCACGTTAAATTCTCACAGAATATTGCCTTGCAATGGCCAAATTATTTCAAAAGAAATTCACAACTTCTGGGAATACTTGATTTTTACTAAAAATAAATTATTTCTTGTTATTCCAGTCATATACAGGGATCAAAGGAAATAATTTATATCAATATTTGTAAACGAAATTTAATACAAAAATTAAATGTAATCCTGGTAAATTACTTCAAGTCCTGAAGTGTAATCCTGGTAAATTACTTCAGAAGAAATTCACAACTTGATAGCATCTGTGAATACTTAACTTTTACTTTAAACAAAATCATCGTTTATTATTCCAGTTATATGCAGAGATAAAAGGAAATATTTTATATCAATATTTGCAAATAATACTTAATACAAAAATGAAATTCCGATGATTCTTACATGTAATGTTAATGGAAATGTGTGATTCTATGCGAGGAGTATTTAGTCGGGTCTTAAGGATAAAAAGGAAGTTGTCAATGGTGTTAATGGCGTCTTCGGGCACGTGCGCGTGCTATTCAAAATAAATGCCGCGTTAGCGGGTTCATTTGTGGTCGCACGGCAGGTGCGTTACTGCCGAGGCGCGAGCTACATCGTTTTCCGCGATTGCAACGCTTTGAACCTAATTTATCGCGGCACGCGAGAGGCGATTGCGCCTCGTTTCCTGCGCGCCGGAGGAAACCGTATGAATTACTTTTATTTCGCTCGTCCGTGGCATCGAGATTTATGACACCTGTCTCTGCCTCTTTTCTGGAAAAACAGAATTGACCCTCCCCTATTCCCCCATTCAAGTAGGATTAATGAACGCGTTTGATTGAATTCGTGGAACCATCGAAATGAATCTTGGACAAAAAATACACAGAAATAGTTAATTGAAGATGAATTCAATTGAATTAACATAATAAAATTATTTAATTAATCGAGGAAGAATATATATATACTTAAAAAGAGTTTACATAAAAATTTATTAAAATAAAATGTTTTAATAGAAACAATATTATTTTTAAAATGTGTTTCATATAGTTGGAGCTCTTATTCTGTCTGCTAATGGGAAAACTTACGAGCATCAAAGACGCGTGGTGGTATTTGAAGTGAGTAGTCTTGACAGAAAGTTGACCAACGCGGCGGCNTGTTTACATAAAAATTTATTTAAATAAAATGTTTTAATAGAAACTATATTATTTTTGAAATGTGTTTCATATACTTGGAGCTCTTATTCTGTCTGCTAATGGGAAAACTTACGAGCATCAAAGACGCGTGGTGGTATTTGAAGTGAGTAGTCTTGACAGAAAGTTGACCAACGCGGCGGCGACTGGGTTAAAACTTTTTGGACCTTCTTTTTACGTAGCAGTAAAACTTCTGCACGATATTTAACATCCGTGTAGAACCTCCGGCGAAATTGACACCACGGGACGCGTGAGAAATATGGCGAATAAAAGAGCAACAAATAAATTCAGAAGCAAGAGTTTATGTAAATTATTTTTTCAAACTGGAAAGTATTTTAAATATTCTCGAAATAAATTTTGTTTAGAACAAAAATTATGAGTCTGAGTTACGTGGATTTAATATTAATATATGCAAATATGTGGTAATATAAATATTGTATGATTATAATAACTGAAGAATGATTATAATCAAATTGCAATTTCAGTAGTGGGGTCTACAACAGTTTATGCTAACGTCTTTGATCACCCAAAATTCCATGGATTAGGCTCCATCAATGCTTCAACTCAAACTCCCCTTTAATAGTCATCGTTAACATAATCCCCAGTTCGACTCAATTACTTAAGCATTAAACTCGAATTCAATCTAAATGTAATTAGAGATCAAACGTATAATCAATACAGCCAGCGTGTGCTGGAATATTAAACAACAATCTGAAAGCTAATTATGTAATTCTAATCATTTTGTTACTGAATTAACTTTATGTATAAATTTATATGTATTATTATTTATATTATTTCTTCCCCTAATGATTTTTGATACTATTACGATTTTTAAAAAGACATCTAATATGCGAATCTTCTGATAATAAAAATTTTAATTTCGATGAAATGCTGGACGAAGATTATCGTGTCAACCTAATGGAATTTCTGGGACGAAGTAATTGGGAATTTTGAAATGGAACCTAAGGACGATATTGAAAGAAGGTTGGTAATCAGTCAGATTATCAGATTTTATAAAACACATTTTACCAAGACTGGATTTTTTAGAAATGAAATATCATCAAATATTGTAAGCACGTGTCATAACCTGACGTTTACGAAATGAGATATTTAAAAAAAATGCACGCTCTCACAACGCGTCGTGAATATTCACGGGGAATTTTTGAATGAATTTTTCAGTCCTTCCTCGAAGAGTTGTTAACAAATTCCATTTCCAATTTCAGGAACCGCGGTTACCTCCAGTTCCTACAAGTAATATCGGCATCAATTTTTCTTACAGAAGCAAAGTTTCATCCCAAACAATAACCTTGCCTGGAAAATAAAATAGCCGAGGAGATATTGTTGAAAGTTTTGACGTAACATGGTCCATCCCTCTATTGTTCATATCATACACATCCCCTTTATGAATAGTAAAATTTCTTAGTAAACTTTCCGACAGATTTATTACGATTTTTATCAAATAAAATATATCACCAAATACTTTTCTAATTTGAATTCGTGACGAGAAATACACATAAATGCTTTAGATACTTGTAACCACTGGAACATGTACTTGTACATCGTATTACAGTTACATTACTGGAATAATCGGAATAGCAATAATCTAGTGCTATTATGATGCATTATCGGGGAGCGAACGATTAAAATCGGGAACGGTCTCTCGCGAAGAGCGCGCAATCCGAATGCGCACGGTTCTACGTCTCTATGGAACTGAACAGGCGGTAATATTTCTCTGTTGCAATTGTAGTTGCGTCACGATGTGTTAATTGCGCCGGTGCTACGAACGATCAAATGTAGTACCCGAGAAATGATTTTTATGCCGATCGCATTGTAGAAACGCGAAGTAAATGGTAATGCTCGAGTGGAATGCTTAAGTAGCAGAAATAGTAATTTCCTCTGGCAGTCTCACGGTGATACTCATGTTATTCAGCTATGAACGATACTGAATTACAGCCTTAATGTGCAATTTATCAATTTGTAATGGAAACTGCATTTATAAATGACACGGTGTGTACATATTTTTCAAGAATTCCCATTTTATATTTATGCTTCCTCGTAAACGAATGTAAAAGTATCAAAACCCACTGACTAAAAAATCTCGTTTTTTATTTGAGCTAAAAATATCCGAGGTTTGATTGCTGCGTTGGAAAGTGTTTACGAATCCCGTCAGCCGCAAGATTTCGCGTAACGCGTGGGGACTCGGAACGGCGGCAGTGGGCAGACAGAAAGAATCGGCAGTTATAATCGGGAAATATTGTTTGGCGAGGGTCGACGCGTGAAAACGGGCGGCTGTTTGGAATAACGTTTAACCGGTGCGCAAAGCCGTTATCGCGCTTACCCGTTAGATCTAATTTCCGCGGCCGGCCGCGCCGCTCTCTGTTTTCATTTTCGAATTTAATCCCCGGCGCGGAACGGCGACGAGCGGCCCCAGTCACGAAAACCGTGAAACGAATGAATAATTCGCCGTGTTTTCGATTCTCCGTGGAAAAAGAAAAGCCCTTAGCCATCGGGTGAAACCGACGCGCCGCGGATGTGGCGTAGATATAGACGGCGTTGGTCGAAGAAAACGGTGGAAAAGTTCCATGCGAGTCGGTCGCCGCGCGGGAATAAATTATTCTTTCCCTTTCAGAAAGCTTCGCCGAGCCAGCAGCAGCAGCACCACCACCGGCAGAAGCGCGAGCGCCGCTCTTTTCTATCAATTTTACAGTGAACTGCGCCGGGAGAACCGTTCTTTTGAAACTGTAATTGCTGCCGCAAATACGAACACGCTTCTTCGACATCTGCGTACACAGAATTCCTAACAACAAACAGAAGGTTTTTTTAAATATTTTCGAAACACGTTGAAACCGCGGTTTCGGGACAAGCTCAGCTCCTCGAGAACTTGTAATTACACGAGAAGAAAGCTTCTATAATACAAATAAAAGGAGCGGTACAAGACATTAGGCTCATAATGGATGAGCCTGACTATTCGTGTATGGAACCAACGAGGAGTGTCACGACGTGTCCACGGACGAAGTNAAATATTTTCGAAACACGTTGAAACCGCGGTTTCGGGACAAGCTCAGCTCCTCGAGAACTTATAATTACACGAGAAGAAAGCTTCTATAATACAAATAAAAGGAGCGGTACAAGACATTAGGCTCATAACGGATGAGCCTGACTGTTCGTGTATGGAACCAACGAGGAGTGTCACGACGTGTCCACGGACGAAGTCCACGGTTCCGCGTTGTAGAACAGCGCAACACGGTATTTCGACGGGTCTTTCTCTGTCGTTCTGTTAAAACTGCCGGTGGTGGCACACGTGTACCGAATGCGGGCGGACTCGTAAATACTCCACGCGGATTAACACGCGGCCGTCACGTGGCACGCGTGTTCCCACCCTTTCGCTCGTTCCATCGCTTTCGCACCCTTTCCCTCTCTGTTTGCTTTTTCTCTCTCGCCTCCTCTTCGGTTCGACGCGCTAGTAGGGTGGCCATCCGGAGAATTCCAAAAAGAGAGCAACGAACACCGTGAGTTACGTCCTGGAAACAGATAACGCGACAAGTGGCGAGAGCCGCCACGGAATTTTTCTTGCTCGCCGAGATCAGAGAGTAAATTTTTCGCCCTCATCAATCCTCGAAACGACGTTATCAAATTTAATTATGTGATCACGTACTTCACAGACGTTGATTCTCTCCATTAAGGATTCAGCAGTGTTCAATACTTCGCTCGGAATTTTTAAGAACATTTCTTACTGTGTTTTTAATGAGAAGGTTAAAGAGAAGTTTGCGAGAGTAAAGATTTGCGTAAGTACGTTTCGGGAAGTTTGCGTGGGTTCGATAGACTCTGTTTCTTGAACGGTTATTAACGTAGCTGCGAACAGTTTGTTTCTAAGCTACTAGTTCAAAGAGTCGTGTGTAAATAATTGAAAGAATTACTGATACTGTTTTTACTTTACATTCTAGAAATAGCAAAGAAATTTGTAACAATTAAGTCAGAAATAAAGTAAACTGATTAAAAATTGTATTCGATTATGAATTGCATGTTTAGTGTCGTAATTTGATCCAATATTATAGGTAAATTGAAGCTGATTCAGGCGAATCATTTATAAATAATAATAAGTATTATTTATTGTATTTTTATTTTAAATTCAAGAAGGGATGAAGAGAAATTTAATTAAAAATGAAATAAACTGACTAAAAATGGTCCTCGATTATAAATTGTATGTCTTACATCACACTCTGATCTAATATTAGAAATAAATTACGGCTGATTCAAGTCAATCATGTATAAATAATTAAAACAGTTCTATTTCTATTTTAAATTCAAGGAAGAATCAAGAGAATTATGACAATTTAATCAGAAATAAAATAAACGGCCTGAAAATTATGCTCGATTATGAATTGCATGTTTAATATTATACTTTCATCTATCTATCTATCAAACTCAATCATTATCGACTTAATTATTCTTAATTAATTACTATAAATAACTAATGCCTGATTCAGGACAATTCCATCAGAAATAGAATAAACTCGGTTGCATTCAATTATAAATTCCATGTTTAGTATGATACTTTGATCCCATATTGTATGTAGATAAATTATAGCCGATTCAGGTCAATCAGTCCAGAATAAATCGGCTCCGCGAAATTCCATAAGTGGTTCAGTGAAATTTTCAGCGTAAGCCGAGCCCATTGTACGATATATTCGCAACGCGGTTGACCGAATTTAAAATAGAGGATAGGTAATCCAGTTCTAAATAAAACCCGATTGAAATACTGGAATTAATAACCGTTCGTTCATATCGCTGCCAATGAAGGCAACCTTGTGGAATACTGAATAAATGTCACACTATTTCAGCCCGATTAAATAATGCACCTCCCATTCATCCTCGTTTCGTCGCCCAACATGTTCCAGTGTTTTAGTAACGAAGTATCATATATCGCAAGAGAACTAAAGAAAGCTTTCTTTCGGGCGTGAAAGCTATTTCAGAGAACTGCTTTCAAATATTTAATTTATCATTTAGAGAGCGCGTTGTCTACGAGCAATAAACGTCGCTTATTAAAGGAAATTATTTTTGGATTTCAAACGCAGACGTAAAAATTCAAAGAAACCATCGTTTATGCAATAAAAAATGTGGAAAGCTTGGACGCGTACGGCACGTAGTTTATTTCACCAGATTGAAACGGTCGTTGCTAAAAGCATACGTCTTGATTGAAATACGGCCGCGCATTAAGCGGCTTGCACCGAGGTAAAACAACTAAGAGAACAAATTCGACGAAACAATATTCGAAACTCTCTTAGAAGACGGAACGAGTATTACAAGTGTAAGCGTAATCAACGGCACGCGACAGCATCCGTAAAAGCGATTTCGGGGTCAACGACCAGAAGAATGAGGAAAGAACGTTTCCTTGGTCCCATTCATGGCAGCCCGCGTAAATAAAGACCGACTAACGCTCGTGAAACCGATTTTCCCACAGACAAACGACCATTGGTCTCCCGAACACCGAAATCTCGTTATCGAACAGCCAGGATTTTCCTTCATTTTTCTGAATTTCAACGTCATTGACAAATAATAGAATTCTCGTGATTTCGGAGAAAAAGACCTTCCATATATTTTCGTACAGGGAAAAAAAAAATTATTGTATAAAAATTGCGCAATTTAAAATCGAACTACATAATTAATTGCAATTGCTAATTAATACGCTCCAGATTTTTACCCAAAACGAATGAATTTTTAGTAGACGTTCTATGTATCATTCAAGCATCGCGGTATTATATTTTTAAATAATGATATATAATACTTTTTATATCTTCTGCAGGGCGAATTATTCCATGCATAAAATCCGCGATTTAATTATAAAAAATGTAGAGACAGGAGAATACTTTCATAGCAATCAGGATGGCCTATAAAAATTTGCAATTCAAGGTTCTCCCTCGGTTTTATCGCGATTGCGGAACGCGGAGGCATCCGCTGTAGGGGAGACCTCGCGTTCACCCTCGACGGAGTGTCGAGAACTCGAGAAACCGTGAAATCAGCCGAGTGCCGTTCAGATCTCCCATCGGGAGAGAGAGGCCTACCTACTACCTGTGGCTCGTTTCCTCTCCCTAATTCGCCTCTCGAGATTACTGGTAGTTACGTAGCTAGATTGTGTTCGAATTGGGACGGGAAGACAATGCGCGAGGACGCGTACGTAAACAAGCNACTTCCTTATATTTTCGTACAGGGAAAAAAAAAATTATTGTATAAAAATTGCGCAATTTAAAATCGAACTACATAATTAATTGCAACTGCTAATTAATACGCTCCAGATTTTTACCCAAAACGAATGAATTTTTAGTAGACGTTCTATGTATCATTCAAGCATCGCGGTATTATATTTTTAAATAATGATATATAATACTTTTTATATCTTCTGCAGGGCGAATTATTCCATGCATAAAATCCGCGATTTAATTATAAAAAATGTAGAGACAGGAGAATACTTTCATAGCAATCAGGATGGCCTATAAAAATTTGCAATTCAAGGTTCTCCCTCGGTTTTATCGCGATTGCGGAACGCGGAGGCATCCGCTGTAGGGGAGACCTCGCGTTCACCCTCGACGGAGTGTCGAGAACTCGAGAAACCGTGAAATCAGCCGAGTGCCGTTCAGATCTCCCATCGGGAGAGAGAGGCCTACCTACTACCTGTGGCTCGTTTCCTCTCCCTAATTCGCCTCTCGAGATTACTGGTAGTTACGTAGCTAGATTGTGTTCGAATTGGGACGGGAAGACAATGCGCGAGGACGCGTACGTAAACAAGCGTACGTGCCGCAGGTGTTGCACGCTTGTAAACAACTTAAGCAGTGGAAAATTTCAGGGGGACAGGTTCCGAGTTGTCTTATCACAAAACATATAATAAACATAAGTGTCGTTGACACTATAAGAAATATGATTCAAAGCGTACAATGATATTACAGCACAGAGAATCAGGCTCAAAAATACACGTAGTGCAAATTTAATAGTATAAAAATGAATTAGGCTAATACAGTACGTAATATGCACTGTACCAAATCATAATGTCCACATATATGGTCATTGGACCAGGAAGAGATGCACCATCTCGACACTCGAGCTTGCAGTATGATTAGAACTAATCAATGTAGACTGAGACAACAATAGCCAGACAAGAAGAAGAAACATGCGATAAGTCTCGAAGAACTATCACTCGTGGGAATGACTTCCGGCCATATATCTGGACACTGCTATATCTATCTACCGTTCGTATCTGCAAGTAGTAGTTTATTAGTACTCACGTAGGTCGCATGTTGAGTCATTCCATTTGACCTCGCAGTTGATGAATCTCGCCCCCGGAGACGTTGTTTTTTTTCCACGAAGTCCTCCGCAGGGATAAGAGAGCAGGCGATGACGACGCGAAAGTCAGTTCGCGGTTTGAATAGCGGCCGATCGAGGACCGACGGCTGAAGTTCAATGGAAAGGGGTCGGGGTGCAGTCGATTTCAGCTCGATATAGCCGACGGTGGCGCCTGTTCCCAAGGTCGGACGAGGTGGCAAGGTCAGCACACTTCCTCTTCGAATCGGCACCGGTGCGCGTTTCCCACCGGTCACGAGGGCCGACACCGCGCGAGTACGTATTTGTTTCGCGTGCCCGCCGACGATCCCGTCCTCGCACGAGGGCAACCGATCGCGTACGAGCGTGTTACGTCGCCGTCGTAGCCCGCTGACAGCCCAATCGGCTCCACGGTCCACCACTCACTGACAACAGTCCCTTCGTGACACTTGCCGCCTTCCTTTCTCGATTTTTCTCCCTCCTAACCTCCTCCTACTCCGCCGGTCGCCCGGCACGACGAACGTTAGACACGTCGTCACGTTGATTCTAACTGTCCCTCTCTACCTCTCTTACTCACCCTTCTCGTGCCTCTTCTCCTTCACCGCTCCCGTTTGTTGACAGTGACGAATAACGCTCGCGCTACCGTTTCGCACCCCCCGTGGTCCAACGCTTCGCCACCTCCTCGTGCCGGGCGAGCCGTGAAACCTTGACGACAGATGAAACCCGGCCCCGGTCCGGCTCGACGTCCGCTATCAAGCTGAGCCCGGGGTTCCTCAGGTGCAGCGTCGACCCGTCGAGTGTGTGCAGGCCGGTGGCGGCCGATTCAAATTCGCTCCCACGTGGCGGTGACGGCGTCGTCCTTGCGACTGCCGCCGGCACGACGCACGGCGCCGGCCAATGCGTCGCCATCTTGCGGCCGCCGGCATTATGTGTTTTTTAGCGAACCCGCCACGGCGACCACGAAATTGCACGAGACACATTTTCCTCTACCCCCTTCCTATTTTTTATTTCCTTTCTCTCGCCTGTGACCTCCTTGTTTTCCCGCTGGCGAATTCCCTGCCAACAATTTTATCAATATCGTTTCACGCCTTGCGAAGGTGTTGAAACAGAATTGCATTTATCCGGGTTGTGAAAACTCCGAGAAAATGAATTTATTTCTTATGAAAATGAAATCTTTAAATGTAATTTAAAATGTACATGTCGACAATTTTATCAATATTGATTCACGCCTTGCGAAAGTGCTGAAACAGAATTGCATTTGTTCTGCTTATGAAAACTCAGAAAAAATGAAAAATGAAATCTTTAAATATATATGCCAACAATTTTATCAATATCGTTTTACGCCTTGCGAAAGTGTTGAAACAGAATTGCATTTATTCTGGTTGTGAAAACTCAGAAAAAATGAATTTATTTCTTATAAAAATGAAATCTTTAAATGTAATTTAAAATGTACATGATATTTTTTTGTATTTCATCCAAAATCATTAATTGTATCATTCATAAGAATTTCTTGAATACAATGAGTATATCGTCAGTATAGAATTAATTCTAATTAATGTATTGAAACAAAATTGCATTCATTCTACTTATAAAAATTCGGAAAGAATAATATAAAAATTGCTTATAGAATTGAAATCTTTGAATATAATTAAAAATATTTAAATTCTAAGTTCCCTGTTAGTATATTATTTTTTATTTCATCCAAGTTCATTAATTGTATCATCCACTGGAATTCCTCGAATACCGTCATTGCTTATGTCGTGATTACGCAGTTAATTCTAATTAATCGACTGTTACAAATCCGTTGGACGTAGTCAGCGATCCATGACAGCGAATATGATCATCTTAACTAAACGACAGGCGTAACGAATATGTTAACTAGTAGGAATGAGTCACGGTTGACTTATAACGAAAGTGTAATGACTAAAAAGATATGACATACGCGCGAGACACAATGGGTCATAAAAAGCAGATATAATACGGACGTTCATGTTGCGAAATTAAATACGTTTGTATATAGAATTTATCGTAGTCCTCATAGAGCGTTTAATAAAAACGTGTATTAAAATCTGCAGCGTGAGAACTGGGGATTTAATGCGAACCGCGAGGAGGGAAATACGAGATAACAAAATAATTCCTCGCGCTGTTCCAATCCAATTAATAGCGTCGAGGGCGTTAATCGAATAATAAATAATGAAACCGCGGCGTATAAATAACATTGGCCTGCTCTTTGTGACACGCTTCAATCNCATAGAAGATAATTGTTTTTAATGCTGTCATTATTTATGGAAACTTGCCTATATTTTCAACATACCTTCACTGTCTGTGTACTCCTCATCATTCTCGTCATTNGTTGCGAAATTAAATACGTTTGTATATAGAATTTATCGTAGTCCTCATAGAGCGTTTAATAAAAACGTGTATTAAAATCTGCAGCGTGAGAACTGGGGATTTAATGCGAACCGCGAGGAGGGAAATACGAGATAACAAAATAATTCCTCGCGCTGTTCCAATCCAATTAATAGCGTCGAGGGCGTTAATCGAATAATAAATAATGAAACCGCGGCGTATAAATAACATTGGCCTGCTCTTTGTGACACGCTTCAATCACTCTGCCCCATATTATACCAAACGAATCTTCGTTTTGATAGATGTGCATCCGAACAAAGAACCCGATTAATTAAACGACCGCTTTCCTCTATTTTAAATCAGCGTATCTATTTATAGCGCTCTTCTTTAATTCCTCGTCAACGTTAAATCGTTTACAGAATTTCGTATGAGAAATGTTAGCAATCAATAGAATTGTTAGTACGTCGAGGGAAAGGAATGCTTAGGGAATTGATTTCTGTAGCCGTTGGTTTTAAACCGGTCGGTCGTGATTAAAATCTTTTATCGCGCTGAGCGATTGTATCAAGAGAACAATCGGGCTTGATGAAAAATCTTTGTTGCTTTATTTAGGCTAACGACAGACGGTCGATCCAGATTCGTGAAAAATTTCGCCGCCAGATTTCTGTTCTTTATTGCAACGTATTGTCCGCAGATTAAAATATTCCTATGAATTCGATATTTGCGTTCTTTGTATTAGAAATTAAAAATAATCGAGCTTCGTTTTAATTAAATAAAAATTCGTTAAGGAGCAGCGAGGGGATAACAGGTGAATTAATGATTGCCAAAATTTCCGCGTGCATCGAATTTCCCTTACAAATTCCCTCTATACGTGTNATTTCAAATCATCGATGCCTTTCTTCAGCAATTCTTCACCCTGCAACAAATAAATTGAATAATCTAATGTTTAACCACTTGTAATAGAAAAAAATAATAAGTTATTTATGATTGAATACTTGAAGANTAATTTCATTCACGGGCGATGAAGAACAGCTTTCGGCCCGGTGATTCATCAACCATGCGCGGGCTAATAAACAATATCACCGGTCCGCGATTCACTTTCGCGTCACGGTTGACTGGAATTCTTTATCGGCGGCAAACGATGTCTGCCTACCAACGACGATCGATCGCGCATACGCTAAAACGTGCAGCGTACCTACGCGAGGTTTTATTAATAATGCCGTCGCACGGTGCCGACTGGATATAATCGAACATTATAGACGGGCCGACGCGACGCAGTTATGATCGGGGCCGTCGGTTTATTGTTTTCTCGCGCCGCGAATCGTAGCTCATAATGAACTTATCGAACCGGGGGGTTCGCCCCGGTTAATGCGAGAGCGACACGTAATTACACGTCGCTCGCAACACCTGCGTTTGTCCCAAACCTTTCACAGCTCTCCCAGTTACATTTTCTATAAAATCCAAAGAGCTACATATAGATATACACATACAAATATGAAAAACAATTATTTGGATAAATCCAGCGAGTCAGATTTTATGAGAAAAGTATGACCAGAATATTTGATTGTAATTTGATAATGAAAAGTAGGAGAGCATTAAAATTCGACACAACGGGTTCGCCTTTCCGGGAAGAGGAATCAAAATTCATCGCGTCTAAACGGTGCCGAAAATATACGCCTCGCTTAATTCGCGCCCGGGGAAGTTAAACAAGTTAAATAAACAAGCCATTATAGAAACGAGCGAGTCTCGCGTTAACGTCTGCCGTTGGCTCTCGCGACAAATACGCTCCCTGTATTTAACAGATTACTGGTAAACGAAGAAAAACGGGCTGCCGGAGAACAGGCGCTGCTTGAACTTGACGCTCGTTAATTAACCAATCCCTGTCCTGCGACACGTGCTGCGATCATTACTTGAAAAGTAATTTGCACCCCTTGTGTACATTTGATACAATCCTCTAACAGTAATTCAGGAACAGAAGAGTAAACGACGTCCCTTCACGCAAAATTACTCTTAAAATAATCAACAGAATGACTTCTCTATATTTATACAAAAAATTAGTAATTATTTTTATATATCCTCTGGGAATCGAAAATTTTATCCCGAATTCGCTAATCAATATTTGCCTATTAATAAAACAAACTTGGTCATTGATAAGATTCCCTGCAAACCGCGGTACCACATTGCGCGATAATTTATCTCTGTGAGTGATTTGCACGCGCGGCGGGACACGGTACATCAAAGAGAAGCATGTTTCACCGGGACGAGCAGCAATGCAACCGATTGATTATAGCATTCGCATATTTCCATATCTGACGTACTTACGTTCAAGGATGCCAGCTACGAGCGCGGCGCCAGTCGGCATTCAGTTAGAAAATAATCTTGTCCCCTTCGAGCTTGTCTCTCTCAGAGGTAGATAGACGTAAACCACCGCTGGCTAATCGAGACTAGTTCAGGAACCAGTTCTACGAGCGGGAGTAGATACTTCCGTCGTTTTATGTGCGGCCCGGAATTCATCCTCGAGCGTCCGCTTCATTCTTCCGTCCGCCGTTATGCAGCGAGCGGAATTTTCGAATATAATTCAAGCTGCAGATTGCAAGAACAGCATTTTTTATACCCGCAGAAAATAATAATAACAGTTAGGCAAAATATTGACGTAATATAATATAATATAAGGAAATGGTTGTTAAACTGTAATTATAACCATCGATAAAAATATGATTAACTGCTTTAAACAGAAAGCCTGTGTCGAAAATTATAACCGAGCCCCCTTCCGTCGTCAAAACCTCATCAGTCGGCGACAAAACGTCTTTCAGCCCTCGCGACAAAACCTGCCAGCCGCGCCGCTATGGAAAACGTCCCCCGGAAATCGGCGACGCGGTTGATCGACGCCCGCGGTTCACCGGCCGCCACCCCCCGCCGGCTTTCCGGGGTTTATTTCACGCGAAGGCGGGAGGCGCGAACCGACGCGTGCGTTTGACAATGTTTCGCCGGCCGCGAAACATTCCAGGTGCCGCATTGAGGGCCGCAAATGACCGTGGCAAAGAGTCACTCGGAGGGAAAGGAGGACCGCTCGTTATGGGAGGGTCGACGCACCGTGTCCCCTCCACCCCCGCGGATGTTAATTGAAATCGTAGAACGCAAAAGGGTGCTCTCGTGCTCTTTCACCCTCCGTGGCAATTTTGCGCGGGACGCCCGCGTCAAAGCCGTCGATCGAATTATAAAAACGAAACGTCGCCAACAGATGAATAGCTTTTAACAGATTTACAGCTTTTCTCTTATCATCAAGTGCAGTTTGTCGTATTTTCAGTGTTATTCTTTCGATGTAAATAAAAAGTACTCCCGAAATACTACTATTATTATAATAAATATAGGTCTCAGGACTTATTCCTATCCTTGTATTATTTCTTCTTAGTGCTGTTCAAGGAGGCATCAATAATTAAGACATATCTATTATATTATACANGTCTTCTTACTGCTGTTCAAGGAGGCATCAATAATTAAGACATATCTATTATATTATACATATACAATTGAATAAAAAATATTGATTTTGCATGGAAGATTCATATTCTGTCATCTATAGAAATTCGACTGCTCTACTCTGTACTTCTTAATACTATATGGTACATGCATCACCGAGAGGAGATAAGGTATAAATAAAAAGAGTAACAATGGCTGTATTAATGTGTGACAGGCAAAAATGGCCTGGGAGGACCATTTTAGAAATGCTGCTTGTCATCACTTTCTGCATAATATATTCTTATTTTCCACTGCGGGGTTTCCTAAAGCTGCAACTCTGACAGTCTCTCCTTGAAACATGTACCAAGGAGTGGTAGTATGCCAGTAATGAATAAAGAGGAAAGCAGTATACTAACAGGGAATAAGATAGAAATCCTATCGGGATCACCCAGTTCCCTACCTTACCTCATACAGATATTTGAACGGGCATGGAG
>SMSR01015837.1:71028-121946 GCA_019453355.1 Ceratina japonica | reverse complement strand
ATATATTACAAAATTCAAATTAATTAAACACAGATAACAATTACAAAATGCGATGCTAATAATCTATGAAGGACGAGAATAGAACATAAGTACTAGAGCACATAATATAAATAAAGGCTCTCAATAAAATCTAAGCTCTGAATAAATAAATCTTTGAAATTTAAAATCAATTTCAAGCCCATCACAAAATTGACATTCTAAACCCATGAGCATAAAAAAATCTAATTTTTTAATCTGAATTAATTACTTCAAGAAGACAATCATTTTTGTCGTTATATCGTTTATGTTTTCATTACTATAATACATGAATTACAATGGAGTATAGAAGAAGGGAGATAGATTCGTGAAGGGACGAGACGTGCACGCTTGGGCTTCTCGGACGACGACGAGCTGTTCTCACGCTCGTTCACGGTTAAAACGCGACCTCCGCAACCCGTTTTGGGCCGCGTTCGCTTTAAATCGTATTTAAAGAGCCGGGAGGAGCTCGCGAGCTACACACGTGCGCCTCCACGGTTTCATTCATGGGCGGCAGCCGCGTCAATGACGCAAGATTCTCGCGCCACACTGTTACACTCTATCCCACAAGAATGATACGAACAAATCTATTCCCCCGAATTATCTTCTCAGAATTGGTCCTATCATACAATTCATAATTGACTGAACTAATATTGAAACTTGAAGAAAGAATGTCTCTACAAATTCTGTTCCTAACACGAAATCTAAAATAAACTAATCCTAAATCCTACAATCTTTGATTGATTCTTATAAAAAGACTTTGAAAAGAACATTGAAACATTTGACCACAAAATCTACTGTCCTCTCATTTCGTCAAACTTCCACAAAGACGGGATCACAGTTACTCCATTCATGAACCCGTCAAGTTTATCCTTTTTCAAAACCGAACAGCGGAAGTGAAACCGCGGCCCATTCTCGTACGGCGTTCCCTCTGCACGACCCTGTGACACATTTCGTTCTTCAAAATACAAATTCCGAGAAACCCGGTCGGTCCACCCTTCCGTAATTAACGACCCGATCGGACGAAACGTGTCGGCGCTAAACGTGAAAATAAAAGCCGACGCCGGAGCCGCATTGCTCACCGGTCAATTATAGCTGGCTGTTCGCACTAAGGTGGCAGCGTGTCTGTTGCCAGGAATAGGCCGGCCCGTTGCGTCGGGGAACCGGAAAGGGAACCCGGGTAACGAAACGCCGCGCAAAGTGGCGGTGATAAATGAAACAGAAAATATACGCGCGGGTCTATTCCTAGGGCCTACAACCAAGGGAACGAAGGGGCCCCCGTCCGTTTTACGTAACGAGATATTCCACGCGGCGGAGACTGAACCAAGAAACGGAGAGGCTAGAAAGCCTCGTGTGTGGCTCTCGCTTCCAACACCAAATCGGGCCAAGGTCCTCCGGAGAAGAGGCAGACGTGGAAGAGCAAACGGAATGTGAGCGCGTGCGAATTTTCGCGACCCTGTTCACGATCCTGCCGCGGTTCTATTCGACTTCTGCTTTCAAGTTCTAACGGCGACCTCGTGCCGAAACTTTCACGACGTTTTATAGACGAAATTAGACACCGTGTCGAAATTGAAATCGAGACAAGGAATAAATGATTAGAGAGAATACATTCACTTTCCTTATACGTGTTACTCCGCCATTTTTAAAGAGCCAAAAGTATTTGCAGCAATTTTGAATTACAATTGACTAAGATATATTGTATACAGTGACTCCCGTTAATATCCGGACACACTTCAAAACGGAATAAGTTCTTTAATATGGAACCAACTAACTTAATTTTTTGTGGGCTTTTAAAAGGCTTNACGATAGTATGTATGTTGAGCATATATCTGATATTTGATACAAAAACCGATGGAAGTACTCAGATACTATCGGGTTGATTTGAAAAAAGAGGAAGATATCTTTTTTTTGATGAAATATAATTTACGAGATTGCAAGGCAAATGAGTTGTTAATGACTTAGATGGGGAGATTAATTCCTGTGTTGAAAAGTGCGTTCACGTGAAAGTATCATCAAGCATAATTTTTAAATTAGTTTCAACATCTATTCGATGAAAGGTTTAAAAATTTGATAGCATTTTTTAATAATCATTCCAGTGGTTTTAATCTCTTCATTTTATAAAAGAAAATTATTATTGCAATTGTTAAAGGAATTTAATGATCATTAAAAAATTACTTTTATAAATGTGATTCATGAAGAAATTAAAACATGTCAGCAAGATATCAGCTTATAATTATTAACCTACTCGAACAAACCGTAGAAACTGAGTGATAAAAGAAAATTTCGAGGAGAACGGTCTGATGGAACGGTCTAGCGAGCACGGGATCGGGTTAGGGTACTGAACGAAAACGGGAGAAAAACGAAGAAGGATAAATCCTTGAACCGGTGCTCGCGTGATAGAAAGCACTTACCCTGATATATACATATACATATATACACTTCCGTTCATAAACTTTAGGACACTTCCAAAAAATCTGACAAATATCACAGACCAACCCAGTCAAAACCCTATAGTATATTAAATAAATCATATAATTCCAATTATATAACTAGACTGCAACTTTTATGCAATTAAAAAAAAATCAAATCTACAAAAATGATAAATCCCGCGTATAATGCATGAGAAGATACATCAAAAACTGGATATATGACTCAAACCATAAATAATTAACAATTTTTTTTTATAAATTTGCCAGACAAAATGAAAGTAAATCATCAATGATTACATGTACAGGTACGTGAAACGATTTTGAGCCAATTTTAATTGCACTTGGCACCACAACTGGTCTAAATTCGTTTACGTGCACTGAGAAAAATTTTTTACGAAAATTTATTATAAGTTTGTAAAAATTACTATAATACATAGCAGCCGTGAGACATACTTGTATTGTATTAAAAATTACTGTCACATAGTAAACTTCAGACATAAGAAATTTTATTCTGTAACATAGTAAAATTTATTATGTTCTATAATAAAATTTGTATAATTTTTATTATAAAAATTATTATATTATTTCATTTTTTTTATATATATAACTTTTACTATGTTACAAAATAAAATCTATATTATATTCAAATAAAAATTGATAATATTTGTTTTAAATAGTATTGTAACTAACTTTTATAATGTAACATAGTATTTTTACCTCTGTATTGTAATATCTTAAATAATCAGCAGTTACAAAAATTATAAAAGTATACTAATAATTTATGTGCTCATAGTAATGTAACATAGTATTTTTACCTCTATACTGTAATATCTTAAATAATCAGCAGCTACAAAAATTATAAAAAATATACTAATAATTTATGTGCTCATAATAAAAAATGACATAAAACAAGTAAGTCCCATCGGTGCCATACTTCATAGTAATTTTTGCTAAAATTATAATGAAGTTTCCTACAATATTTTTCTCAGTGTGTACCCAAAGTAATATTCAATTACTTCATGGAAGTATAATAATAAATATTCCTTAATTGTTAATTAAAATTTCAAGTTGTTCCTTCGCAATTTCATTTTACAATCTGTCTTAAGATTTATGAACAGGGGTGTACTACATAACTCCGGTTGTGGGACTTACGTGTTGGACTTGATCCGTTGCTCGTTGTACCTGCGATGAAAGTCGAGCAGTTCCTGAACGAGACCGGTCTCGACCATGCCGTCGACCCTGCTGTCCAGCCGCTCCTCGAGGACTTTCTGCGACAATTTTCGGAGAAACGATACTCGAATTAATTGACCGCGTTTTCGACCGCCTCTCTGCGTCAACGAACGCTTCGTTATCGGCCACTTTCCAATCGTGTACGTACATGGTTAAAAGTATCAATAATCACGATTCAATCGTACGGTATGCGTTATCCTCGACCCCGAATTAAAATACTTTATGTCATATAAGAGAAGTATAAAATGATAACACGAACGGGTTCAGTGTCTTATCAAAAAATTTTAAGTGTATAAAATAAGTGCATAAAAAAGATTAAGGAAAAGTGTAACACGAAATGAATAAAATTGAGAGGGTTTTAATTTATATGAATTTAAAATTGAATATGCAGAAATAAAATATAGAAAGCTACATAAAATTCTGAAATCTACTTTTGACATTTGCAGAACCTAACAGATACGATCGAATTCATTTTTTAGTAGAAATCTGTGGGAAATTGATTTTTCAATGAAAAGCAGTTCTCTCCTTCACCTTTACCAATAAGCAGATCGCATTTTAACAACTGAGGCATTGTCCCATATTCCACCAACACTCGACTAAATGTCACATTTCACACCTACGATTGTGCATTGATAGCAATTGACGTCAGTATGACGGTCGTGGGTGTGTAGCCTACCAAAAGATTTTACTTCGCGCTCACTGTTACTTTTCAATTTTACATAGAGATTCTCACAGTCATTGGCTCGTCAATTTTCCTTCATAAAATCTCGCAGTCAATTTTCCTCAATAAAATCTTGCGGTCACTTTTCCTCAATAAAACCGAGAATCATCGTTTTCCTCAAACGATGTACGTAAAGTAAGTACAAGTTTGAATAACAGAAACGCGCATAAAATTATGAGCAAACGTTTCTGGCGCGATGAATACAAATTGATTTTTTGCAAAAAGAATCTGCATATCGGCGAGGAGTTGTCGAAGCGTTTGCAAATACTGACCGGGGGAATTATATTCAAATCGCGCGTCGGGAATTATAAATCGCTTTGATCACCGAAAGCGAGACAACCCGTTTATCGAGGTAAATCGTCGCTGTATCTCATTACAGACGATATCTCTGAATGAGTTACACGCGAAGGCTGACCCGTGCCATTAGAAAAAAGCAAAGAATGCGACTGACCTCCAGCGTTGGATTTTGAAACCCCTTCCCCCCCGTTAGACGTTTCGTGTGTGCTCGCTAACAGCGTTAGAGGAGTCCTCGAAATCGGCCAGGCATGCCACATAGCGATATAAACCGTGACTCGATTCTCAACTATGTACGCGTTAGAAGCGTGAAAAAGGAAGAGGAAAGCCATCGTTCATTGAAATATTTACCGCGCCGAGGGTGCTAAACATCGCCACATGTTGCCAGCATACGTTGTTCGAATTAAAGTTTAACCAGTAAGGAGCGAGCAAACGATTCTTCGTTCCACTGTGCTACACTTTAGACGTTCGACGTTTCCAAATAAAACGGAATTCTAAATTCCGTAGAATTACTCAATGCAAAATCGTGTATAACAAAATTGCATTAATATAAACAAGATTTTAAATAGTAATTATTGTAGGTGCTAATAATAGAAGTGACAGTGCGCATATTTACAGAATAAGGAATTACTTATGCTGAACAATTGCATGTTGGAACTGCGAATATATCTTCACGTTCAGCAATCTTAATCTCAATCAGTGACAATCGTTTTCTCAAGAATACTTGATTCAGCTAATTAAGAGTTCCACTGCGGTTGGCCAGTTTAATATTAATTCCTCGAGCCTCTCGAGCGTCAATTAAAAATGCTTTATCAGGAGATGAACGGGAGAATCGAGAAAGGAGAGACAAACTTGCTAATCAGTTCTGCCATTTAAAACTAATTTTATACTACCACTTCTTCTCTCTGAAAATAACCAGGATTTTTCTTTTCTTCTCTACAGCAAAGAGTGAAAATATTTAATTCTTGTATATACGAGATATTTTAATTCTTGTATATACGTTATATTGTTATAGCATTGTTTTAAATGAAATTCGTGTGCGGAGAGAGACAGGGAAGCCCTTCATGAAAACGGTTGCCACATTGTGGAAAGTGTGTGCTCGAAAGTTAGCAGTGTCATGGCGAAAGCAAATACCTACAGAGAGGCGTTCGTAAATATCCCTCCCAGGCACCACCGCCTGCCTCGTTTTGTTCTCCTTTTGTAATTTCATTTTATTTTTTAAATGGGAGACCACCGACAGCGTCGTGGCCGTGGTCATTAACGGTCGAGGCGACAAGCTTGAATAATCAGATAAATATGCGAATATGCGCGGGCTATTAATATTCCTACCGCGATCAATGACACGTCTTGGATCAATTTCATATCTCGCGATTGTGTACGTACGTACGTACGTGCATGCCGCCGTGTCGTACAGATCGCCGTTCTCGACCACTATCTACTGATAACGGTGTTTCTATGTAAAACGCTTGTAACATTGAAAGCTGATAGAACAACTGACGCAATAATTTCTGATTGTAGTGCGATATCGAGAAGACCTCAAGTAGTTCAATATTGTGAAACGCAATACTGAATTAACTGAGCATACATGATTAGGAAATTTAATACTAATAATTCATGGAGGATTAGAATTGAAGATAAATACTAAAGCATGTAATATAATTTATGTAAAAAATAAAAAGTCTTTCTATATAAAACAAACTCTCTCTTAAATTGTAATAATTTGAAGCTCTCAGTTAACAGACTTTTCAAGATAGAAATCAACATAATAATATATTACAAAATTCAAATTAATTAAACACAGATAACAATTACAAAATGCGATGCTAATAATCTATGAAGGACGAGAATAGAACATAAGTACTAGAGCACATAATATAAATAAAGGCTCTCAATAAAATCTAAGCTCTGAATAAATAAATCTTTGAAATTTAAAATCAATATTCAAGCCCATCACAAAATTGACATTCTAAACCCATGAGCATAAAAAAATCTAATTTTTTAATCTGAATTAATTACTTCAAGAAGACAATCATTTTTGTCGTTATATCGTTTATGTTTTCATTACTATAATACATGAATTACAATGGAGTATAGAAGAAGGGAGATAGATTCGTGAAGGGACGAGACGTGCACGCTTGGGCTTCTCGGACGACGACGAGCTGTTCTCACGCTCGTTCACGGTTAAAACGCGACCTCCGCAACCCGTTTTGGGCCGCGTTCGCTTTAAATCGTATTTAAAGAGCCGGGAGGAGCTCGCGAGCTACACACGTGCGCCTCCACGGTTTCATTCATGGGCGGCAGCCGCGTCAATGACGCAAGATTCTCGCGCCACACTGTTACACTCTATCCCACAAGAATGATACGAACAAATCTATTCCCCCGAATTATCTTCTCAGAATTGGTCCTATCATACAATTCATAATTGACTGAACTAATATTGAAACTTGAAGAAAGAATGTCTCTACAAATTCTGTTCCTAACACGAAATCTAAAATAAACTAATCCTAAATCCTACAATCTTTGATTGATTCTTATAAAAAGACTTTGAAAAGAACATTGAAACATTTGACCACAAAATCTACTGTCCTCTCATTTCGTCAAACTTCCACAAAGACGGGATCACAGTTACTCCATTCATGAACCCGTCAAGTTTATCCTTTTTCAAAACCGAACAGCGGAAGTGAAACCGCGGCCCATTCTCGTACGGCGTTCCCTCTGCACGACCCTGTGACACATTTCGTTCTTCAAAATACAAATTCCGAGAAACCCGGTCGGTCCACCCTTCCGTAATTAACGACCCGATCGGACGAAACGTGTCGGCGCTAAACGTGAAAATAAAAGCCGACGCCGGAGCCGCATTGCTCACCGGTCAATTATAGCTGGCTGTTCGCACTAAGGTGGCAGCGTGTCTGTTGCCAGGAATAGGCCGGCCCGTTGCGTCGGGGAACCGGAAAGGGAACCCGGGTAACGAAACGCCGCGCAAAGTGGCGGTGATAAATGAAACAGAAAATATACGCGCGGGTCTATTCCTAGGGCCTACAACCAAGGGAACGAAGGGGCCCCCGTCCGTTTTACGTAACGAGATATTCCACGCGGCGGAGACTGAACCAAGAAACGGNAGGAAACGTGACATAAAACACGGTAAGGGCTAAGAATGAGGCGCCTGTCTCCTACATCTCGTTCACGCGAAACTAACGTCGAAAAGTGGCGCGGTTTTAGACGGCACGGTATGCCCAGCATTTCCGACAGGCCGGCCTCGAGGACACGGGGAAACGGCGGGAGGATATATTATACGCCTCGAGACGACGGCGACGACGCGGAGCTTTTTACTCGACAGTCGAATTCGAATCGCAGGAACTCATGAAAGTGAAAGCGAAACGAGCCATGGGAACGAATGAGAAGTTTATCGTCCCTCCTCGTTCGTTCCTCTCGTTTCTCCTCCCAGATGTTCATATACATAATCAAATTGATCAGATACAAAATGCAACGAACGTGTTCCCAAAAATTCTTTCACTCGCCTTATGCATTCACTCTTGCATGTTATCAAAACGTAAATCTTCGTGACAAGATATTATTTTATATAAGATATTGATATATTGGTACTNTACTAAGGTGGCAGCGTGTCTGTTGCCAGGAATAGGCCGGCCCGTTGCGTCGGGGAACCGGAAAGGGAACCCGGGTAACGAAACGCCGCGCAAAGTGGCGGTGATAAATGAAACAGAAAATATACGCGCGGGTCTATTCCTAGGGCCTACAACCAAGGGAACGAAGGGGCCCCCGTCCGTTTTACGTAACGAGATATTCCACGCGGCGGAGACTGAACCAAGAAACGGAGAGGCTAGAAAGCCTCGTGTGTGGCTCTCGCTTCCAACACCAAATCGGGCCAAGGTCCTCCGGAGAAGAGGCAGACGTGGAAGAGCAAACGGAATGTGAGCGCGTGCGAATTTTCGCGACCCTGTTCACGATCCTGCCGCGGTTCTATTCGACTTCTGCTTTCAAGTTCTAACGGCGACCTCGTGCCGAAACTTTCACGACGTTTTATAGACGAAATTAGACACCGTGTCGAAATTGAAATCGAGACAAGGAATAAATGATTAGAGAGAATACATTCACTTTCCTTATACGTGTTACTCCGCCATTTTTAAAGAGCCAAAAGTATTTGCAGCAATTTTGAATTACAATTGACTAAGATATATTGTATACAGTGACTCCCGTTAATATCCGGACACACTTCAAAACGGAATAAGTTCTTTAATATGGAACCAACTAACTTAATTTTTTGTGGGCTTTTAAAAGGCTTAGTTTACTATGTAATGCATATAACTTACTTAGATCTGCAAACGAGACACTTCCAATTTTTATTCCAGACCCCAATAAAAAAGTTAAAAACCATGTCCTTTATTATTTTCCTCGCGATTTCAATGAACATCAAGTTTTTTTAATCTTTTGTTACACATTCTATAGTAAATTAAGCTCTCTAAAATTTCACAGAAGATAAAGTTCTTTAATCCAATACTAAAAATCTTATACCGTTTCAAAATGTGTCCGAATATTAATGGAAGTCACTGTATATCGTCAGAAGTGGCAAGTCCAATTTAGATTTACAAAAATAATGTAAACGTAGAACTAGGCAAGAAATTTGCATAAGCTATAATCATTATGATAGTTATGTATTATACGAAATATAATGAAAGTAGAATGTTTAACTGTGGCTGTTCAGAGATAATTTAAATGTTTAATTAACTGAGACGAAACACCCTCGATTAGCATAAAGAATTCCAGTTATAAATCTTAAATGAATAACTACAAAATAATGCAGAAAGTATTATGCATTCAACGACACTTGAAAATTAACTCTGCCACTATATTTCAATACCTTTCAGGAATAAATCTCAGAAATCTTGCAATTTAATATACGTGCATGTTTTATTAATCATTCTTGCATTACCTTAAAATTTAATGAAATATTCTTATCCCAAATGTCATTGCATTTTTATCTCATATCAAATACTTTCTATCACAAAGTAAATAAATTATAACAAATGTTACAATCCTTAAAAACTTCCTAAAAATCAATTCATATCAATTGATCATAAAAGATCAGTAAAAAAAATTGAAATAACTACCACAGATATTACGCAAGATCAGAATGCTTAAAATCAATTGGATTTCCTCTGTAATCCAATAATTCCTTCGCTAAGAAATCTGGCTGTTCATACTAATAGTAATCCTCGAAGAAAAAAACTTCTGATAATAAGGCTATCCATTTACCTTAAGCTCTGGCCGACTGCAAACGAGATTGGGTTGCGTCATTGACACGCAAAGCACGAAAAGCCTCACACCAATTCNGATAAAGTTCTTTAATCCAATACTAAAAATCTTATACCGTTTCAAAATGTGTCCGAATATTAATGGAAGTCACTGTATATCGTCAGAAGTGGCAAGTCCAATTTAGATTTACAAAAATAATGTAAACGTAGAACTAGGCAAGAAATTTGCATAAGCTATAATCATTATGATAGTTATGTATTATACGAAATATAATGAAAGTAGAATGTTTAACTGTGGCTGTTCAGAGATAATTTAAATGTTTAATTAACTGAGACGAAACACCCTCGATTAGCATAAAGAATTCCAGTTATAAATCTTAAATGAATAACTACAAAATAATGCAGAAAGTATTATGCATTCAACGACACTTGAAAATTAACTCTGCCACTATATTTCAATACCTTTCAGAAATAAATCTCAGAAATCTTGCAATTTAATATACGTGCATGTTTTATTAATCATTCTTGCATTACCTTAAAATTTAATGAAATATTCTTATCCCAAATGTCATTGCATTTTTATCTCATATCAAATACTTTCTATCACAAAGTAAATAAATTATAACAAATGTTATAAAAAAAATTACAATCCTTAAAAACTTCCTAAAAATCAATTCATATCAATTGATCATAAAAGATCAGTAAAAAAAATTGAAATAACTACCACAGATATTACGCAAGATCAGAATGCTTAAAATCAATTGGATTTCCTCTGTAATCCAATAATTCCTTCGCTAAGAAATCTGGCTGTTCATACTAATAGTAATCCTCGAAGAAAAAAACTTCTGATAATAAGGCTATCCATTTACCTTAAGCTCTGGCCGACTGCAAACGAGATTGGGTTGCGTCATTGACACGCAAAGCACGAAAAGCCTCACACCAATTCGCATAATATTCACGGCCATTTTTTTGGCCGTCTCGCATTATTAGATGCGTTCGAGATAAAGACAGATTTATCGGGTTCCTTATTCTTAAGATTGGCACCGACCTTTCCTCGGTCCGACCGTCTGAAGGTGAGAAAGTCAATGGAGCTGGACCCGAAACACATGAATCCTCTACAAAATGCAACCTACAGAATCACTCGTTATTCACAGAATTTGTCATGAATCTTGAATTAGCGTGCGTCTCCGTCTTCCTAGAAAATACAATCGCATGCCTGTCTCAATTGACCAGAACGCAGAATCATTTATTCTTTTTTATTGAGATGAGACGAGTTTCGCGGAATTCACGTGCTTCGAGTGTCAACGCGATAACCACTCGACCTTGACATTAGAATAACTGCATTAATGGAACAAAGAACAGCTGGGACGCGGATGAGGAAAAAAAGTTTCGATTCAGACGCCTGGAACAAAAAGCCGAGTACTCGAAATCGCGGCGTTGACGCACGCCATTGGGAAGAGAATAACAATCGTGAGCTGTCTGGTATTTTTTATGAGGTGTCGAGGTTGGCTAGAGTTTTGCACAGCCTTGGGGGAGATGGATGCGACGAACGGGCTAGTATTAAAAGCGCGGCTAGGCGTAATTAGAGGATCGGCCGTTTCTGCGCTTGATGAGATTACTGGATTCCCTCGCAGATTGTATATTGTAATTAACTTGTATTTTAAATTTAGAGTCGAGAGGTTTTGGCACGTCTGAACGTTTTGCCATTAATGCTACCGGTGATATATTACTGCTTCTACAAATAGATGCTGTCACATAGAAGTACATAAAATATTCCATGAAAAAATTTAGAAAAATTGCCAGTATCTTTTCATCGTATGAGTTATAAATGATTGTAATCCCAGGATTGTAGAAGCTTTGCACTTTATGATTGAGAGACCATCAATAAAATTCTGCAATGATGAAAAATACTTTCTCAGATTCAATTTCAATCCACAAAAATTCTGCAATGATTGAAAATACTTTCTCAGATTCAATTTCAATCCACAAAAATTTAGAAAAATTGCCAGTATTTATTCATTGTATGAGTTATAAATGATTGTAATCCCAGGATTGTAGAAGCTTCGCACTTTATGATTGAGAAACCATCAATAAAATTCTGCAATGATTGAAAATACTTTCCCACAGATTCAATTTCAATCCAGAAAATTCGTATAAATCATTTCACATCAGATTTCGAAAAATCTGTCGTTGGCTGAAAGAAATTCGATAATTTACTGCACGAAACAAGCGTGGCATCAGCGGCGCAAGACTCTGGCTTGTTACCAGCCGAAGGCGCCGCCGATTCTCCGCCAATTTTTATTCTTATCCTCCTCGTTCTGTAACAGACTCAGGGTTTTTGCCATTTCGACTGAGGGTCGGTTCTCACGAAAACGCTAGCGCCCTGGGCGCGCCTCCGATTTTCCACGAAAATCGTTTCTGCAAATTGCCGACGTTTAGAAACATTCACACGGTATCACGTGTCCGCGTTCGGAATATCCCGGCCGATTCACGTTCGAACGTGTGAGGCGCGTCATCTCTTTTTCAGTGGAAACGATCAGGAACATCTTGATACGTTATCTCCGTCACAGATAAGACTCAGGCGTCGGCGTTTACGTTTTTCAAATAAAACTGGTATGGTTCAATAAGTGTCAGCACGATAGAACATCGATCATCGATCATGACAGCTAAGAAGCTCGACATTTTTCTACTCAGAAAATCAGTAATATTATGTATGTACAATGTTAATCTGATTCGATATAAAAAAATGAATGAGAAAATTCTGAATGTCACTCAACATATGTAGAAATGTAATTTCGCGGGAAATGAAGAAGTCGCGGACGGGGAAACAGGTGGTTGCGGCCTCCCTCGGACAGGAATCCGGCGTCGAAAGGAAAGAAGAGCACGGGGGAGGCGGCGAGGGTGTAGTGCTATCCGTAATGGCGTCCCGGCGAGACAGAATGAGAGGCACGCACCCGCGGGGGCCCACCATGGGAATGCCGGGCCGCGTTCCCGTCGTCGATCCACGCCGCTGGCCTGGCCCGGGTTCTCTATTTTCGACCGGCCAGCAGCAGCCATGCGACCACAGCCAAACCGATTCCACCGATCAAAGGGGCGTAACGAACAGGCCGGCATATAAATTCGCTGAGAAGTCCGCGCCTAAGCGTGCACGCGCGCATGTAGTCGTGCCGAGGCTCACCTCAGGAACTAGCCTTGGCATTATGCTGCAAACGCCATCCCGGCGGGCTGGATTTTATTTTAGAAGAGAGCCCAGGCCGCTTCGAAAAATCGGGATTGCCATGAAATAGATAATAGGACAATTTGTTAGAAATATTGTAGAATTCGTGTTCATATTGTTAGAACTTCGTTGTCCTTGCCCTGTTTTACGCACGTTGCGATATTGGCGAGGGACCAGCGGGTTTGAGAATCACTGGCTGAAATATGCCGAATACCATGGGGGTCGTCATCGTTGCTAAACTCGATTAGACTGCCACGAATTCCAAAATGGGGATATTCGCGAATGATAAGAATGCAGGACGCTGAACGCACTATGAGGTAGGGGACAGTTTTTGCGTGAAGGAACTCTATATTACGGAATTAATCATACATAGCTCTGGGGATAATTAATTTTGACCGCAAAACTAATCTGAGTGCAATTTCGACCAAACAATTAATTATATTTTAAGATGAAATTATTGTGAACAGAACATATTATTTCAGATAAAAAATATAAAGAATGATCATCGCTGGTTTCATGATGTGTATTAAAATTCTAGAGGACTGTGTTTAAAGTCTACTTTGGTATTCTTACATTTCCTATAATTTCTCGGAAACGCTTTTAAGTATGCATATGGTAATCCGTGGGAGAGTGGTCTTATGAATAAAGGAGGACGAGGATTAACTCCGTAGCCCACTTGTTGCGATTTTTTAGTGGTCTAGAGGTATCGCCGCACATGTGGCACTACTAGCAAGAAAAGAATCAAGACCCAGACTTCATTCAAGCGAATTCACGTTTCCTTAATGACTTCTTATACCCAAACATTTCGGTTCGGTCTTCCAGAAGAACGAATACGTTATTTCATAAATCCTGAGATATAATTCAAGGATATAATCCTGATGAAAAACAAAATTAAATTAGAAATTAGTAAATTTTCATAAATCTGAGTGCAAATTTTTTATTTTTGATAATACCTGAAGTACCAGTTATTTATTTCATAAATCTTGAGATGTAATTCATGGATATAATCGTGATGAAAAAACAAAATTAGTAAATTTTCGTAAATCTGAGTGCAAATTTTTTATTTTTGATAATATTTGAAGTACCAGTTATTAAATTAAGGCCTTTTGATATAAGAGTTAAGAACTGGGATTTCCTACAAGTATGTACGAAGGATCCATGAAATGAAGCGTTGGTATTACAGGAGAATTTATCAGGCTTCGCATAACCCTTGGTACAAAGTGCCCTAAGTATACACTGCATGCACGTCTACTATGTATCTACAAAATGCAGGTATCCGCCTATCATATTCCAGCTTGCGTTACAGGATTCTTGATTTAAATTTACAAACAACTAACAAGACGTATCAAGTAACAAAACTATCAATAGAAATAAATTATACTTATATATCGCAGCATTTTTTAACTAACAGAATTATATTTTGCATTTCATGGAAAAATTTATGAATTATATGAAATAGGAAAATCTATAAATTTACTCTTTTAATAGAAAATCAAATATTCTGATAGAAAAATTGTTATACAGAATTAGCTATTATTTATTATAGGGATGGAATTGTTTTACTAAAATCCTGAAGAGAATGTAAAACGAGTTAACTAGCATCGATCGAGCATTGTGTGTGAATGGTAGCTGTCGATTCGAAATATCCCCAGAGTCAGACGTCTCGAAATTCGATTCTAAACACCGTCAGCGTTTTCAACGAGGGTTCGCGGCAAGGAGACGTTCCGCTGTCACGTAATCTTCCACCGCCGATATGACAATCGCGTCGACAACACGAATTGACTAACTCGAGTACGTAATACATAATAACATGAGTAATTAATTATATCATCCACCAAACGAATAATTATATCATCTCTGCGAATTAAAAATTTTTACTATTTTTTTTAAAGGAACAATTCAAAAATGGTATGTGAGAAATAATTCTCGGAAATGTTATGTAATATAATTATACATGCAAGACACGAAGTTACGCTTATTAACTCGTTAGTTAAGAGTAAACAGGAAACGTGACATAAAACACGGTAAGGGCTAAGAATGAGGCGCCTGTCTCCTACATCTCGTTCACGCGAAACTAACGTCGAAAAGTGGCGCGGTTTTAGACGGCACGGTATGCCCAGCATTTCCGACAGGCCGGCCTCGAGGACACGGGGAAACGGCGGGAGGATATATTATACGCCTCGAGACGACGGCGACGACGCGGAGCTTTTTACTCGACAGTCGAATTCGAATCGCAGGAACTCATGAAAGTGAAAGCGAAACGAGCCATGGGAACGAATGAGAAGTTTATCGTCCCTCCTCGTCCGTTCCTCTCGTTTCTCCTCCTCCCAGATGTTCATATACATAATCAAATTGATCAGATACAAAATGCAACGAACGTGTTCCCAAAAATTCTTTCACTCGCCTTATGCATTCACTCTTGCATGTTATCAAAACGTAAATCTTCGTGACAAGATATTATTTTATATAAGATATTGATATATTGGTACTTATTTGAAGTCGATGCAATTGATTTCAATTCTATCTGACTTGAGTAAAAAGATTTAATGATTGATACTGTCATAAATGCAAATTTATAAATAATAATAAATTTGCAATTATTTAAGAATCGAATTATTATCCATGAAGAAAAATTATATAAAGTTTAATATAAGTTAAAGTTTAATATAAAGTTTAATATAATATAAAATTTAATAAAAAGAAATTTCTTAAATAAAGAGAATATTTCACAGATTATGTAACATTATTAATCTATTTGGATTTCTAACTCAATTGCACACCAGAACCCAGAGAAAGCAAGCACCGAATTGCGAAATCAATAATTTAGTAACATCAGACAAAATTTAATAAAAAGAAGCATCATTTCACTTATGTAAAATTTGCATCAAATTTATGAAACAATTAAATTAAAAACTGCATGATTGCAGTTTAAAGTCGATGCAATTGATTTCAATTCTATCTGACTTAAGTAAAAAAAATTTAATGATGATAGTATCATAAATTGCAATTGTTTAAGAATCGAATTATTATCCATTAAGAAAAATTGTATAAAGTATGATTACAGAAAAGAAATTTCTTAAACAAATAGAATATTTCACAGATTGTTTACCATAGTTACTCTATTTGGATTTCTAACGCAATTGCACACCAGAACCCAGAGAAAGCAAGCACCGAATTGCGAAATCAATAATTTAGTAACATCAGACAAAATTTAATAAAGAAATCATCATTTCACGTATGTAAAATTTGCATCAAATTTATGAAACAATTAAATTAAAAACAAGTAAAAATATTTAATGATTGACACTGTCATAAATTGCAATTGTTTAAGAATCGAATTATTATCCATGAAGAAAAATTATATAAAGTTTGAACACAGAAAAGAAATTTCTTAAATAAATAGAATATTTCACAGATTATTTACGACAGTTACTATATTTAGATTTCTAACCCAATTGCAGACCAGAACCCAGAGAAAGCAAGCAACGAATGCGAAACCAATAATTTAGTAACATCAGACAAAATTTAATAAAAAAAGCATCATTTCACGTCTATCTCAAATTTGCATCTTTATGAAACAATTACGCAAATATTAAAAACCGCATGATTGCAAAAGAATGCCATAATCACATAGAGGAAGCAACTAATAATTCTGCTATTAAATCGAGCGTGTCTATAGTGCTCGCGTGGAGCAAATTTCGGGAATCAAAAGAGAACCGCTGCAGCAGATATCTCCATTAACGGCACTAAAAGCTCTAATGGAGACGTCAGATCGGAAAGTAACAGGTTCGGGGAGAGAGAGAGAGTCGGCGACGCGGTCGGTCATAGCCCTTATAATTGCTTTATTAATAGCGACGTGTCCGCGTTAAAGAGCTCGTTCGCGCTCTCGTTCATCGTGGGAGGCTGGTCTAATTTTAAGAGGCGCCCACCCCGTGCCGAACGAGGCGAAACGACGCTTCACGTGTCTTTTTCGCGCTGTGCACGTGGGCTTCGGTATCAACGCTTCCCGGATCTTGAGGTGTGGCCTTCGTACGCTCCGTTTCCGGGATAAATTTCAGCGCAACCACGATAAAACGTTACATGCAATATCAAAACGGTCCAAAGTTCTGATTCACGAGGGTAGACCGGCAGACGAGAGCTTTGGACCATTTCTCGTCATTGCGTAATGTAAAACAATGTTTCATAGATCTTACGCTTGCCGAGTGATTAAGGGGATTTTAATACTAGTTTATTAACAATTCTAATCTATTTGACACTTGACAAATGCTTCTCTCTCTTTTTTTTTCTTGGCAATGGATATTCCGATTCATCCATTACGATAAATTATACGCCGCTTATATTTTTAACGAAGCTCGTCGTAATTTAGCGGGCGAGGGGGCGAAGCGGGTGAGGGGACAATTGCAAAAATACGCGCTGTTACTCAGACTTAGCGGCGACTCGCGCGCGTAAAACGAGCTACCGGCGTTGAAGGAAGTTTAATATATTTCGCCGGGAATATTTACGAGGTTGCGTCGACGTCGTTAAGAAAGAAAGCCGCATCGAGGAGCGGCTCGTGTCCAATGAAATATTCCCGCGGCCGGATAAACGATCCGGCCGAATGTATTTTTCCCCTGGCCGTGAAAAGCCGCGCGGCCGAATAAAAAAGAGAGAAGCGATACGGCCGCGTAATGGCACACGTGGACGAGGGAGATAAATTCGCTGTCGTGACGAGAAAAATCGCGTCGCTCTAACCATATCCGTTCAAATAAAAAACAACTTGGTTATTTTTATTAAAAGATTCCAATCGCGCGTCGCACGTGAAACTGAGTAAAATTTATGTAATTGTGTAATCGATAAGATAAGAATAAAAAATTCTTTATCTATAAAAAGAATATAAATTTAATATATAGAAGATTGATGGCGACAATCTGACGCGTCAAAGCAGCGACGAGAAAAATTACAAATGAAATGTTTGGACGGAACGTTTGAGGCTTGATGGTTCCAGCGATTTAGCGCGGAACAGGAGCGACGTGTATTTTCTGAATGAGCGAGCGCCGAGCACTTAGGCGGGCCATATTAGCCGCCACTTTGTAAATGGTGTAGAGTGCCTCGCTCACGTGTACCGGCGCGGCGCGACGCGCTGCGACAAATAATACCCGGTGTCGCTAAAATAAAACCGGTAGTTTGCGAAGGCGTGACGTCGCCGGCAGGAAGTGACAACGTATCCTCCTCGCGTATCGCCAGTAGCGAGCGAACGGGTTACGTAGCCAGACTGCACCGTGGCGACAGGTGGCATTCACGTGGCCCAGTCATCGCAGATTTAATTTTTTTTTGTACCAAAGCGGGATTGTGTACAGTTTTAATTAAGAGCGAGGATTCATGACGAAAATAATGAATATTTAATGAATGGATCAATGGATAAATTATGTAATATTTTATAAAGATATTTTATGAATGGATCAATGGATAAATTATGTAATATTTTATAGAGATAAAACTAGGGCATTTATGTTAGTTTGATGTAATTAATAATTATGTATTGCCTTTTACTTGAAAATGTAATATAATATAAAATTTTAAGAATATTATAGGTTCTTTTTATGTATAAATTCTTTTTATGTAAAAAAGAAACTACGTGTACACTTTGGTACTCCATTAGCGTTTAAAGTATGTGTACAACACCTACGCAAGGCACCCAAGCCTGAGCAACCACCACCCCATCCACGATCCATTTAAATACGGCCAAATAACCTGTTCGCCAACCACGAACCCCAACAACCTGCTACGTTTCCTTGCTAATAATACATCAAGTATCAAAAATAACTCCGTTCTCCTTTTATATAAGTATCGATATTAATTCTAATGATCAAAATGAATATATACAAATTAGAATTTTTTAAATGTACAGTTTTTATAAGAAAATTTTTCTAATTATAGCTTTATAAGAACTTCCTAAATCTCTTTTAATTCAATTTAATCAAATTTTTCTCAATGATTAATTTAAACTACTTGTTAGACATAATTATCGATATTAATTCTAATGATCAAAATGAATATATACAAATTAGAATTTTTTTAATGTATAGTCTTCATAAAGAAATTTTTCTAATTATAATTTTCTGAAAAGAACTCTAAATCTCTTTTAATTCAATTTAATCAAATTTTTCTCAATGATTAATTTAAACTACTTGTTAGATATAATTATCGATATTAATTCTAATGATCAAAATGAATATATACAAATTAGAATTTTTTTAATACATAGTCTTTATAAGGAAATTTTTCTAATAATAATTTTCTGAAAAGAACTCTAAATCTCTTTTAATTAAATTTAATCAAATTTTTCTCAATGATTAATTTAAACTACTTGTTAGACCTAAGCATTGAATCACTTGTGCAACTATTGGCAATAATATGAAGGTAAGATCTGGCAAGAGAAGTCGTCTTCAAAAGGCACTTCAGGTTTTCATGTCTCCTTCGAGCACTGCCAATCTTTAGTGGTATCTCCTTGGTGATATTAATATATCGCACCAGTTAGGTCTATTAAACCGTCTCAGGACTCGTGAGCGAGGGTGTACGGAGTCAACAATCGCAAGAGGCGTTCGCGGGCAAAAATACACACATACATACATAAGTCGAAACCCCCCCGGATCCGTGGCGTTCGCAGGAAGTGACGACACATCCTCGGTATGTGTCCCAGGAACTCGAGTGTACAAGTAAGTAAGCGAATGAGCGAGTAAGTGCGCGTGCACGAAACGGCAGCTGTCGTCCAAGTGGCCGTCCGCTTCGTGGCGAAGTTGCGATTCTCGTTGCGTGCGATGCCCGGCCAGAAGAAGAAGAAGAAGAGTGTCCGTCACGAAGGGACGAGACGAGCCGAGCAAACAGTGTCTGCCACGGCCAGAGAAAGGGAAACGCCGGGAAACTAATACAAAGAAAACACGATGGCCGAAGTCTCCTCGACTTTCTCCAAATAATATAAAAGAAAATATTACACAGACTTTTTTATATAACAATTTCTTTTCATTTATTCTTGTATTAAATTCTAAAATGATAATTCATTTTATGTCAGTGTCATGTCATGTCCAATTTATATCGTAAAGATCATTTGAAATTTTACTTCCTAATCAGTTTTTAGAGAAATGAAAAAATCTCGTAATTAAATGTTCTATACTTTTTGCCTCAAATGGCTTAATTAACTATTAAAGATATCATTGAAAACCTAATACGATAATCACACTGCTGAAATGTTACAAGTGTCTGACAGGTTCTACAGTTTACAACCTGCTGATTTGCAGCCTCGTTATATTCGCTTCAACCAACTATAGACATGGGGAGGAAGAAGAAGAAGAGGAGGAGGAGGAGGAGGAGTAGAAAGAAAAAGGCGAAGGAGAAAGAGGCGGCGGCCGAAGCCGGCGTGGCATCGCCAGATGCGCGGCACATTTTAATTAACGTCCAGACATCCTCCGAGACGGGTGACCCCGAACTCAGGGCCATCCGATGACCCTTTTCCCAGCCATTTCTCTCGGCGATACCTACTACTACGCGCGTATTAACAGGAAGCGGCGTCCTCTTCCCCCCCGTTTACGAGTAAGATTCATCGCGCTTCTCGCGATAATGCATTCGCGATAGCTTTTAACGCGCACCTTCCTGAAAGCGAGGCCACGAATATCAAAACGACGTCTGCTTTTGCCGAAACGCGCTTTCGCACCTTCTCTCTCTCTCTTTCGGCGTACGAAGGGCTCGCCATGAATAATAATTGTCCTTTGCGACGATATTCACTAACCTAATCACCCATTCATTTCTAATTTCATNTAAACGTCAGAAATCAACGTTGTTATCAAAGTCGACACGGCCAGACAGAAAAATGAGTTCTGCTACACTATTACCATCGATTATTAAGATAAGATGATCAAGTCGATATCAAATGTTAATACGAACACGCGCGCGTGTCACGAGCGCGTTAAGATTCTCGGAAAGCGCGGAATTATCGGGCGCATTTTTGCGCCCGACACTTTTGCAGGGGAGTCGAGCCACGATAAACCGGAGCTCCCGTGTAAATACGTGCCGTACCGTGACTCGCGTTGCAATCTCTGCGAGCGAGCAAACACGGGACTCGCCGCGAAACCCGCGAGAATCGATAATGTCCTCGAATACCGCGGAATCGACCAATCGACAAATATTAATCATTCTCTGACTCTCGTATAAAATTGACAATCAAATAATTATTTAATTAATCGAATTTAAAATAGAATTGCCAGACGCGAATTGATTTGATTGAAGGCGCAGAATAATTGCGGACAAAATGGGACGTCGCCGGTTTGTTGAATGGGCGCGAATTATCGTACGTCCCTGAGAGCGTGGTTGCACGTTGGATTACGTCGCCGCGTCTCGGGGCAAGTCATTCATAAAAATAACGCGACGCACGCGGCTTACTACTACTACGTACGCTCGCGTACATTCATTCGCGTATGTACCGTAGTACGGTGCACGTAAAGTGCCGCGTGTACGTGCAGGCCGCGCACGCAGACAGACGTGAGCGCGCGTAAAAACACGTCGCTCATTGTGCGGCTAGGTGAGCGTAACGCGGCAGGAAAGTAGGGAAGACGAGAAAGTGGAGTCGGAACTCCGTCGCTCCTACCCACCTACCCGTTTTGCCAGCCTTGTGTTACCGTAACAATCCGCGGGTATTACGATGCCACCTACGAATCGTAATATCGCCTGACGGAAAAATCCGCAGAGTCTCTCAACCTTCAACGATTTTTCATAGGACCATTTGAAAAAAATAATTTAGCCCGATTTGTCTTATTAAAAAAAATTGCTGGCCCGGACACCACTACAGACCTCGATGAGTTTGACAAATATATTTATTTATTTATTTATTTCACGGGTCAATTGGCCCGTTACAAGTCCAGTGACAATAAAAGAGCAGATAAAAAAAAGAAGAAAAGAAGAAAAAAAATAGTTAAAGATTTACATAATCTTAATAGTTAAAGATTTAAATATATCTTGATTTTACACCCCTATGACTCTCCCTTCCCCGTTTTTCAAAATCTGGATACTAACACGATCACAATAATTTCCTTTTGAGGAAGTTAAAAAAAATGTAGCCCGATTTGTCTTATTAAAAAAAATTGCTATATGACGTGACATATTCCTGAATTTTGTTACAATATAAAGCTTCTTATAAAACTGACTCAAAAATCTGATGAAAAAGATATACATTGTAAACAAATATTTGTATTACATAATAATTGCCTTGAATTATTTGATACGATTTGATATGACGATTTCCTTTCATTAAAAGCTCGACACATTCAAATGCCTGATGAGTAGACACCGTATTGTGAAATTTCTGAATGGGCATCGAATTCCTGGGGTTCATTCAAGCCACTGATCGATTTTTCGATCAATAGCCTGTTCGATGAGCGTAATCGCGACGTAATAAAGGAAATATTTACAGTCGCGTGTCGCAAGGCGACCGTGAACTCGTACACGGGCCAGCAACAAGAGACTACATGTATAAACATACAATGCAAAAAAATCCCACGATCTTAAAACAGTGTAACAAGTTTAATTGCGCGGGAAAACTGTTGATAACTATGCTGATCATGCGTATACCGAAACGCGTGGAGGAGACATTGACCAACGACGATCCCAGTGGAATGATAAGATTAGTTTTTCCTGGAAATAATCGTCTCCTCGATTTGCAAACAATAACCAACAATTTTTTACGCGGTGAATTGTGCAATCTTTGCATTTAAGTATTATACTGAATTTCACTCAATTTAATAAAATGTGTAAAAAAAGAATTGTATAGATTGTCAATTTATTTAATTCGATTGATCGGAGGATGGAAACGTGATTTGATCCGATTTAAGAATTCGCACTGTTCACCGCGTGGGAAATATCGAAGGGAAATTGAACCGCTGGCCAAGTCTGGTTCTCTACAATCCCGTGCCAAGATTCTAAGCTAGAACATCATCAGCGTGGGTGGACGTTAGTCAGGCTTTTATTTTAATCCGACCCGTTTCCCTCTTGTTCCACATCGACAAATTGCTTCCGCGATTTACTGTGCGAGCCGATACGATCGTCGCTTTCTATCAGGAATTTATATCCGAAATAAAACGCCATATTTCTTACTCGACCCTGAAAACTTTTTTTTTTAAATAAAACCCCGAGACAATTGGCACGTAATTCAAATTGTAACCAAGGCTTCCTGATAATAAAATTGTCATACTTAATTCTCTTCGATACAAATAACACTCTGTTTCGTCTGAGTAAAAATAAAGGCTCTAAAATTGAAATACTGTATCGTATTTTATGTTCAATAATGTCTAAAAAAAAATGTATAATCATTTCTTTCAATATATTCGAAAAAAAAAGATAGAATTCCATACATTCATTTCTGATTTTGTTATAATAATATCTCAATTAAATTTATAGTATTACTGGTAAATACGATTCTCTCGATTCTACGATATTAAGAAAAGAAGAATTTATCAGCGAACTCGGCTAATCANTACTTAATTCTCTTCGATACAAATAACACTCTGTTTCGTCTGAGTAAAAATAAAGGCTCTAAAATTGAAATACAGTATCGTATTTTATGTTCAATAATGTCTAAAAAAAAATGTATAATCATTTCTTTCAATATATTCGAAAAAAAAAATGATAGAATTCCATACATTCATTTCTGATTTTGTTATAATAATATCTCAATTAAATTTATAGTATTACTGGTATATACGATTCTCTCGATTCGACGATATTAAGAAAAGTAGAATTTATCAGCGAACTCGGCTAATCAATTACATGAACTATTAACGTCACACGACCTGATATACGTTTCCCTTAACCCTTCTAATCGAAAAAGGCCATCAATCTCGGCTCACAAAGGAAAATAATTCTACGGAGAAGTTGGCCAATACGTTACCAGCCACATCAGTCATTTCTGTTTAAACAAATTCTTAACGGACATCTAAACAGACCTAAAGCCAGCTTGGGTTCAAAGAATAACTATCCCGACCCATTCTGAACCCAAAAGTCTATTGTACCCAATATTTCAGGAAGTATTAGATTTAGAAAACTGACTCGAAGCTGTTTATTTTAAAAATAAGAGACCCGTATTGACTTTTGAAATTCCCGAAGACGTCCAGGTCTTCTGTCTCTTTACTTTTAGCGCGGGACGAGGACGCGATAAATTTGTTTGCGGTTTAGGTGAAACTCCCTTCGCGCATTTCCGAGCGACTTCTCATTCGGTGGACGCCGATCCACTGACATAAATTCAAGAGCGAACGCAATCGATTGTCGTTTCCGTGAACCGAGCACGCGGGACTATAAAATACGCGAATACTATTTCCATCGGCGTTTCCACACGGCTATATTTACACCGTGTTACATGCGAGACATACTTTTGTACACGGATTATATCCGCGTCTTTACAGCTCCGTGGAAGTGCAATAAATATAACCATAGCAACACATAGAAATTTTTCAAATTGTTCTATAATATAAATCATTCTCTGATCGATGTTTTAAAAATATGATAAATTAAAACAATATGAGATAATTTATTCTATACTATTATATTCTAGCGTATAATTTCCGCGTATTTACAGCTTCGTGGAAGTGCAATAAATATAACTATAGCTCCACGGAGAAATTTTTCAAATCGTTCTATAATATAAATTATTCTCTGATCGATATTTTTAAAATATGATAAATTAAAACAATATGAGATAATTTATTCTATACTATTATATTCTAGCGTATAATTTCCTGCATACTTTTAACTGTTTCGTAATTTTATCCAGCTGGTCAATCGACTTTTATCCCGTCACTCAGGAATGATAAACTGAAAATTTCTGGGCGACGATTAAATGAAAGGATCCGGTCAGATTCAGAGCCGCAGGCCACTAACGGGAAAATCGAGTAATCCGTTTCGCCAATCTCTGGAACGTGTGCGTGAATGGCTAAATACACGTGTGGCTCGTGTGGAAGGGAGATCAGTGGATCGCGGGGAATGAAAAATCCGACATTCTATGGAACTGCTCGCGAAACGCAGCAGCCAGCGATCCGTAGACGAGCGCCGTTACTTAACGAACTGCATATCCCTTTCAAGGAAAGTATTATGCCAGACAATTTTAATCGAAAACCAGAACCAGGAAAGTGTTCTATTAATCCTTCGGCAGAAGATCGATAAAAGAAAGCGAGAGGTCGTCTTTACGAATTCCATTTCTGACTTCGTGTGAATAAATTATGCAACGTTGATGCGGAATGATAAGCTATCACGAATTTTGTGACTAAATACGTAATACGTGATATGTATTCAAGATATACATTCAATGACATGTATTCAATACGAAAATAATTTACAAACGAGTAAATTCTCAATGGATATCTAAATGGTTCAAACATAAAAGAAGTTGATAAAATTTTATGAAACATAAAATCAAGCATATGTACGTATTGATAAAAACGGAGGAAAAAATAGAGAAACTAGAGCAACGTTAAATACAAAAGATATATTTTTATCCTAAGAACAATTACGTGATAAATATTTTAATAAAAAATGTGGAATTACTTATACGTATAAATATTGAAGATGCAATGTTTGGTTTTGGTATTTTCTTTTAGATATTGACGAAACTGTTCAACTGGCGAGAAATTGTTTCGCGGTTCGTAACGTTAGCACGGGAGCTGAAGAAACAAGAGCGGAACGATCATTACTCAATTTTTCACCTATGTAAATGTCCAGGTGTGAGTGTGCTTGTGTTCGTTACTCAACGAACCCTCCGGGGAAAGTTCCTACATTTGCCCCAGTATCTCTAACTCTCGCCATCCGGCCAGAAGAAATTCTTTAACGAATACCTGTCCATCTACCTGTGTGTCTGTGCTACGAACGCAGTACGCAAGGCCGATGGATCGACTTCCGATTTCAAAATCGCAGTACACTGCTGTTCATAAGAATACTTATTACTTTCCACAAAGATAATACAATTTTTAATACACTAAATACAATTTTCCAAATGAAATGATTGTCAGTGAAAAATTGTTAATGATTAAATTAAATGATTTAAATACCTCGATAATATTCAATGATGTAAAGTAATTAAAATAGTTTTATATTTGACAATTATTTACTGTTTTATGTAGTCGGAACGTGATTTGGTTTACTGACACTTTCACCCACTTCATCTTACTAAGTAATTAAAATAGTTTTATATTTGATAATTATTTACTGTTTTATGTAGTCGGAACGTGATTTGGTTTACTGACACTTTCACCCACTTCATCTTACTTAGTCATACCGCTTTATTACTTGTTGGCACAGTTATGGACGATAGTGTACCCACACCGCGATATCTGAAATACGGTTTCCAGCGTTCAGCTATTTGTGTCAATGAATTCTGCAAATTTTAACCCCGTTACAGTCGCCGCAGCGGGATTATGTAACTGCAACCAGTTTCCACATAATCGAGATTTACCTCAATGGCGAACCAATTTTATCGAAAGATAAGAACCGGAGATATTTTCGTCCATTCGATAGACGAGTTTAATAACATATTAGAACGTATCGAAGATCAGGAAAATAATCGATAGAATCACGCAGGTTTAAATCGAAGAGATATCTGAAAGTTGATATATCTCTGTTCGAAACGTGGAATGAATCGACGATAACGCGTTTAAAGATTGCTTTGGCGTGTCCGAAAAAACGATTAACCAAACAGGAAAGTACTGAGAGATAAAGTTTATCGTTTATCCAGGAACGTCGGTGATGTTGCAAGAACGTGTTTTTAATTCATACGTAAGTGAAAAAGTCTCAAGGCATTTAAGTCAAGCCTTTTTTAATTTTTCAATTTTATAAAATTAAAAGTTTATACTAAATGAATGTAATAAAAATGAAATACTGAACGTAATTTCATTTTGTTGAATAAAATGTGTATAAGTTTGCAAATGTGTAAATGTGTAAATGTAAGTGAAGAGTTATAAGTGACTCCAGGACGTCGTCCTTTGAAGCACTGAACAAAGAGGACGATATGGTTCATGAGTTCACTTACCGTGTCGCAGCGAAGCCATAAAAGGATGGAGTTGCGATGCCTCAAAGGACCACCCAACCCGGAACCACCCGCTGTCCGTTGGATTCTCAACAGTTCCGAGTGCTTCACGCCGTGCTGCTTAAACACTTCCAAGGACCTGAGCAAAAAAAAAAGGCAATTGTTATTACGAGTCGAAGAGTTAATCATTTTATCAAATAATCTGCTGCAAATCATTAATCTCATTTAAGGAGGTTCATCTGGTACATAGCAAGTCAAATGCAAGTTATAGAAAAGGGGAGCTTGCTTGACTAGCATACATGTTAATAACGGAGGTTATCTACTGCTGAAAGATGCAGATTTCGTTTGTTGTGTTTATATATTTCTCGATTCATAGTCACCCAATCTACCTAAATTTGCAATTAAAATATTCGTTAAATGTTTCTCTTTAATATGACATAAGTTTCATTCAAAACTGTCTGTCAATACCTACTAAATTAGCGATAGAAGTCTGGGAAATCATTCTCTTCCGTAAAAAATATTTATGTTAATATCTCATCATTAAGGTATCCAAATGACTTAAAAATTTTTTTATGGTATCCTGGTATACTGTTATAGACTATCCAATTTTTTTTCGGAGATCTATCTGTTGATTCCTTAACCGGATGAACCTCCTTAACACAATATATTACTTTTCAAAAAATTCTGTTATTAAATTAATCAATCTAAAAAACAATACAATGTTATATTTCTTTTTAATTCTAAATTGTTGTTCTTGAGAAGTTGCTATTTTCTATTATGGATCCGAGGCGATCATTTGTTAAAAATAGTGACAATAGAGTGACTCGGTACGATGCCCAAGGCAAGTTAGATGCGCAGCGTGTAAAGACCGAAACGCATTTATCATTTATGTAACCTCGCGGCGATTCTGCAACGGTTAACGAAATCCGATCGCGGCGGAGGAATCCGGCGATGGAGAAACGTAGACGGAGGGATCGGAATTTTTTTTCTTCCTTTTTCGAAAGTATCCCACCGCGGTTCTTCCTCATCGACTGCGGTTTCCCCCGATCGGAGCATCGAGATACGAACTGAAAACGGTATCGCGGTGACATCGGAACGCGCGCGGCCCATCCGCCACCGAATACCCCTGTCGACCCTTAATTAAGTATGCAGCCCGAAATTATGTAACTACATAGTACTCGAGACGAAAGATAATACTGACGCTTACTGGGAATTGAAAAATAAATCAACAATTTTATTGTCGATCATGAGTCACGAATGTCATGAATAAATCCTCCAGCATGAAGTTATTACTTGCAAACAGTTTTCATTAATTTTGCATAATCAAGAATCTAATTTCTTATAATCTATGAAAATAGTCTTGATTATGTACAAAATTACCTAAAATTGGTTCAATTACAATGAATTATTAAGTACTTGGGTATTGGAAACGTGTCAACATGATAAGGATGTACATACGTGCAACTAGAAATATCTATCTCAATGTCCTTACATATGTATTGATTTTATCAACGTTTGTATTTGACCCGATTTCTACCAGTTGGTTGTACACAATAATTTGCTTCATAACAAACAAGGTTGCAACGACAATGCCTAAGCAGTTTTGCATAAATGCATTATACATCTCTGCAAGTTTGCTCACATTTCGAGTCGACAATGAGTTGCATCCAATTTTCTTGGAAAATTACGCATACGTATACTCCACGTCGGGTTCATTTCGTCGATTTTTCATTAACATTCGAGGACAATTCCTTACAATAGTTCTTTTTTTCATTTGCTTTTCAAATAAAAATTATCGTTATCATACAATTGTGAAATAGCATTGTTGCACCGTTTTGCGATGCTAATTTACAATCGAGTTAATTTATTATGTAATCCACACGCAACTATGAACTGCACTTGGCCATGGGAAAATTAAAATACATCAACATAGTTAATAATCTGGTTAAATTTAATTTAAGTACATTATAAGAAATTTAATTTAAGTGCATTATAAGAAATTTAATTTAAGTACATTATAAGAAGTATATTAAGAACATTATAATCATTTATTTTGTTTACCAAAACGCGTTTTAGGATTATGTGACGATTTAGGATGATTATTCCTGAACTTTTAATGCCGTTCAACTAGTTCTTGATCGAGCATATTCGGCGTGGCCACATTCCTACGTACATTCGTAGAATTGAACTAGTTCCGAAGCTGCGCTTATTTCGGGAATTTACACATTACACCGGCTACAAGATTTTACCGTCCAAACATCCGGCGGGGTAACCCGATAATTAATTTAACGATCATCAAACAGCGATCACTGGGTCAAAGCCAGTAACGCGCCGATTTTAACTTCACCTTAGCCGAATCCTCGAATCCAACTATGTAATAAAAAAGGGATTCATTACATAATATTAATACATCTTAATATACAATATAAGAGAATAACGACGAACACTATGTAAAATAATATCAATCATCAATTTAATTACAAAATTGTAAGAGTAAAGAAATAGAACCTAACCACGTGAAATTACAATATAAAACTTTCTCGTTCATCAGTCGAATGAGCAGTCAGATGTCAAAAAGTACAGATACAAAATCTGTCATGTAAAACCGTGTCATCGACCCGATAATAAAACGAGTTACTGTCTTATGAAACAGGCAACAGATATCACGCGATATCAAAGCGTTATCTTGCGCTCGTTTTTGACCCCTATCCCATGATATTTGAATCTCTGCCTTATCTATCTTTTCTTTCTCATTCTTCCCTACTGGGTTTCGTTTTTCAAAGTCGTTACACAATCGCATTTATGATTTTTAGTACACAAGCTTCTCCTCTGACTTTATCAAATTTGTACCCATGAGATTAAACGTTATTTTAAACCGAAATTATTCTATTTAATCTAATAAGAAATTTGCTATTTTTCACTAACAACTGCGTTTGCTTTCGTTATGCGTCATGTACGAAATGAAAAATGGTAATAGACTACATGTGAAAAGACAGATAAACCATATATGGGTTGATTTACAATTTCCTGACGTGAACCCAAATTGCACATGTACCATTCTCTTTCCTTCTTTCCCTCCCCGGAATTTATTCCTCGAGGAAAACTTATATGCAACCGAGAACATAAATTCGAGCGTTTCTCAAGCTTATCGCGTTATACCATTTTTTATACCTTGTCACAATGCACATAGATAAGCAACGAAGTTGGCTAATTAACAATTACTATGAATAATTATTCTCATACCATCCGCGGAGATAACGTTCGATAAGAAAGCTCCAAGGAACAACAAATGCAAAACGAGGAGCATGGAATATTATAGTAATCGATAAAAACAAAACAGATAAAAGAAGCTTGATAATAATTGGAGTAAAAATAAAGGCGATTTTTCATATTATTGTTTTACTCAACAATATATCAAGCGTTTATTGGTAGATAAAAATTATGCGAGTATGATAAGGCTTACTTTGTGAACATAACTAATATGCAGTTTTTTAATGATGGAAAAATAAAAGGAACAAAGTGCATTTTATTCTTAAATTGCGTAATTTGTATTTTACAGGCTGGAGAACCGTTACGTCGCGCAGACTTTTGCAAATAAAAATTACGCAATGTAAATCGCGCTTTAATAAGTGTACCCAGTCTTTGATAAAAGATCAAAAGGGGGTAATGAAAATTCTTGCTTCAATTTCAAACGAAGGGTCGGAGCTATTGTAAGCACTTGGCCGACTGCTATAAACGGAAGAGAATTCCGAACCTGACCTGTAAACTCGTGTTCTACCAACAAACGCTCGCGGAGTTTATACGCGGTGGAAAAATCTGCTTATAGGAAAAAGCATAAAGGGAACAGGCATTGGTAGAGATAATGTCGGTGTAAATTCATCGAGGAACAGTTCAGGGAGAGCGCACTCGTTCAATTTGCCCGGTGATTCGTTACGTCGAACTTTCCCCTGCGCAGGTACACGTCCGTTCACAAGTATCGAAATACTCCATAAAATAATGGAAGAATAAGATGCTATAAAATATACTAACACGAGTATAAAATAATACACATATACAATTTTTAAATTCTTGCTCATAAATTAATATTTTACATAATTTTATATTAGCCAAATAATGAAAATAAAATAGTACTCGATTATTGGAGTATTTTCAATAGAATTATTGGAGTTGAGAGTGAAATTATGATAAATAATTAAAATACAGCAATTGCGATTTGTAAATTTCATTATTAGTATTAAATGAAATGAATCTAAAATTTGAATACAATAGGAGAATTGAATTTTGTATAGGAAATTCCTGGGGGATTTCTGTGCGGGAGTGTACCTGCATATACCGCGGCGAAATATGCAAACGGGAACGTGTGCAGATAATGCGAGATTAGAATTTTACTTAGACCCAATCTCAGCTCTGTGCAGCCGCGGCTAAAGGCCACTTTCAACTCGTGTTTTCGTTAAAAACCGAAACGCTCGCTCGTTCGCTATAATAAATCCGGCATTAGAGAGAACGAGCGAGGACAACGGCGATAGGGCATTAATAATAACAGGGAAATAAATCGCATAAATTATTCAGGCAATTAGCGATCGAATCTGATTACATGGAACCGCGAGTTTACAACGTGTAATCCGTTACCAGTATTTATTGTTCGTTAGATAGAATGTAATTTTCTATCTAATATCGTGCGGTACTACACCTTCTTGTGGGGCAAAGTGTTTCTTGCGTCATCTAAACACCGATTAATTAAAATAATTAATTATGGGAGAATTAGATAATTTAGTTTCCCACTGCGAATAAAATTTGACAGTGAGTCTCCTGCCTTCTATCGTTATCCTGTTTAATTGTAATAATTGAAGGCAAATAAAGATCTGATTTTGATTAACGATGAGGCTAACATTTACGTCACACCGATGAGCTTACGTCATAAAATCGTCAAATCGATTTCACCTTTGAACTTTAGCCCGTGGCGCAAAATAGTTACCGAAATAGATTTCACCATCAGAACGTTCATTCACACGTTTTCCCCGATTCCAAACACAAATAATTCACCACATTATTTTATGTATTTAACCAATTCTTATTTAAACAAATTCTATTTAATAATTCTAAGAGGTTGAAATGCTACGAAATGGAAGTCGATTTCTCTAGTAAAAGATTCAAGACATTAACACACAGCCGTGGGTAGAAGTCCCGAGAGAATTCAATCTCATTTCTGTCCTTATCTCTTATCAGGAGGGCCGGAAGAAGACGTCCAGCGATTCCCTAAGAGAGTGGTTGTCTCTCCACGTGGCAATGACAGGAGTACCTGGCTTGGCCAAGGTTGTGCCAAGACGGGAAGTAGACGCAGGGGTGGGCCGCGTGTAAAATCTATCCGGTCCGCGAGGAAAACGGTTCTGGCCGGGCGCCAGGAACGGCAGGAACGCCGTCGGGAAACGCGGGGAAACGGGCCGGGCCGGGCCGCCGGGGCGTTAGTCATCCCGCGGGAGCAGGAGCCTCGAGTTTCGGAAGAAAGGAAAGCCGCGGCCGGGGCTAATAAAAGACAAGGGTAACGTAATTCCACCCGCGCTCCAATAATAGCCGCGCGCCGCGCCGTTTAACCACGCTTCCGCCGTTCCGTTCCCGCTCTCTTGTCTTTTCCTCTAAGTATTTCCATCGGCGATGATTTACGACGGCTACTCGCGCCGCCCCGGCTCGCACTCCGTTTCATTAATAATCAGCCTGTATCCTTTTAATTCCGCAGTGACACCGTAACTGTACCTGCCACGCATGTTGCATTCAATTCCAATTCCGTATACAATTTTTAATAAATTGTTCTATATAAATACAATCCCATCGATTTTCTAAAGGAGCATAGAATCATTGACATCAGTAAATTCAGAAATTGTACATGAATTGTGCTCAGTTATTGTCAGTAAAAAAGTAAGTAAGAATTTTTGTTTAATTTAAAAAAGAGCTCCCGTTTCGTAACCGATTTGTATAGTCTGGCACTGTCGATAAATCGCGTATAAATCGAGATCAAAGACCCAAAACCTACATTTGTACATTACGTACAAAGACACAGAATCCCAAATCAAACACCGTAAAATTCCAACCCCTTCCGCGTACCGAAGCGTACGTACTACTATCGTAAAAACTCGTTTTTTATGGATTGCGCAGTAAACTTGTTTGAAGATATCTCCGCGTCTGTTTCCTATTGATAACATCTAAAAAAAAAAAGGAATTGTAAACTTTCTTTTATATCCAGCGTGTCAGTGATCTCTGACATAAAAGTTTCCTACCAGAAATTCACGTATTCTTAAACAAATTTGAAATCAATAAACACACTGATCGTAAGAATTCATTATTTATAAAAAAAAAAACATTTATGGTAACTGAGATGCAAAATGCATTTTTTATTCCCTTCTTTCGAGACAATGAGAAATGATAGGATGTAATAATTCCAAGTTGAAAAGCAGCTTGATAAGTGTGTTCCCCATTTAAACATTGTGATACTCGTGGCTGCTTAAGCAAACTAATAGCTCAGCCACGATAGACGCGTAAACCCTAAACACTTGTTCATATTTAGTCTTCGGCTCCTAATAAAAGCCCGGTTCGGCGCTTCACCTGTGCGCCATCTCACCATTCCGTTCCATTATTCTCTATCGGGTCGAGTTTAGCTTCCAGCCGGGACAGGCCTATGTAACGTTGTGGGCACAAGTGTTTAGCGCGCGGTAGAACGAGTTCAGGCGAGAAGAAGCGACGGAGGAGCGATGCAAACGAGTTTTGGAAAAAAAAAGACCGTGCGTAAGGATTTCGAAACGGAACGTCAAACAGTCCCTTCGCCACGTCCAACGCTATTTCAGTACTATTTGTTCTTCCAGGCTGTACAAAATTTGTAGATTAATACGAAATGTACTTCTTTATAGACTTCTACTTCTTAGTACTTATTTCTATCCATGTTTGATCGGTATTTTATGATTTGATAGATTGTTAAATTGTAACTATGATAAAAGTTACACGTGACCACCGATTACACGTGTCTGTCACACGCGACCGTGACGTACGTAAAAGATGTTTATTTTAAGGCAATTAAGTAGTTCGCAGGGAAGTAATTGATCGGATCGTACCATGTAAGGGTATTTGCGTTGACTCCTTACGCGCAGAAGATGAATTATTGTTTATTAGTATTCGATCCATTAATTTAATTACTCGTTTTATAGACCGACAAATGAACTGCAATTTTAACTGAATTCTTTTTCTTAATCGTGATTGAAGGACAGATTCTTTATGTACATCGTTCTTTATAAATACAAAAAATTCAATTCAAGGCTAATTAGAATACTAATTGACTACTACTTTTTTAACAGTCCAAAGATTTAGAAATTGCAAATGAAACAACTATGTAAATTCTATTAATTACAACGCAAATTTATGGCAACTAGATATTTTTTATTGTACGATTCATCTGAAAATTACATTCGACTTCGTTTTATTACAGAATTATGAAAATGCATTCAAACTGCATAGAATCATGTCTCCACACTGTTTTATATGATAAATAAAATAAAGAAAAAGAAGTCGATCACTATCCATAAAACATTATATCTCATAATCAATCGCTATCAATGAAGAATTTAATCCAACAAAAACAATAATTGTCATTCATAATAAGACGTAATAATTTTTTATTGAACGATTCATCTGAAAATTACATTCGACTTCGTTTTATTACAGAATTATGAAAATGCATTCAAACTGCATAGAATCATGTCTCCACACTGTTTTATATGATAAATAAAATAAAGAAAAAGAAATCGATCACTATCCATAAAAAATCATATCTCATAATCAATCGCTAAGAATTTAATCCAACAGAAATAATAATTGTCATTCACAATAAGACATAATGAATATAAATAATTGTACGGTAACGCAGTACGAAATTTTCCACTATGGTTTCACGAATTAAGATGCGGTTGACGTAAAAATTCCACGGAAAATATCACGTTCTGCACACTCGGCCGGGATCGCAACACGATATTCGGCAGATCGAAGTTGGCCGACGTCGAATAACGCCGAGAAGCATGAGAACAGCATTTTTACGGGCTATCAATACGATGGAAAGCGGATTCGAAAAGAGTCAATATTACATGTACCGGTACATATGTATGTACTTTCACCCTGGTATCTGCAAACATAATACGCCCTTCACGGAATTTTCTTCATTCCTTATTTGATTTTAATCCGGACGATAAATTTATTTAAAATAAACCCTTACGATTTTAATAATTAGGATAAATAACGTTGAACATTCGCTTGCTATTCGACGCACTCCTATTTCTGGATCAAATAATAAATTACAATTAAGCTTAAGAAAATCCGCAGCACTCTCGATCATTTTACCCTTTACCGAGACCAATTAATCGGCCGATCCCATTTATCCCTCAGCGAACGTTGCAAGAGCGTACACATTTTCATGCAATCTCCCGCTCCCAAGTTTCTAAGCCACTGATAAAATTGCGTTTCTATTAATCCCACGATCCAGCTTCTTCCCCGGCCCCGGCTCAACGGTTTTTAATCACGAAATCGCGGTAACCGCGAGCCCCGATCTCTCGATCGATTTCAATTCGTAATTATCGCGCGCTCCTATCGTTATGGAATTTATCAGGAGGAACACGCCCTGCGCATAGTTACGTAAACGACTGCCGCCGGAGCTGCGGCATTCGAGGCTCGCGCGTTGCGTGCCGTGCAATTCATTTCACTATTTAATCTAAATAAACGTTATTTAAAAAAGTCTATTATATTCCCGTGCCGATAGCGTCTGATCCTTACGTTCGGATTTGCATAGATTTCTTTCCATGCAAATATGCTCGCGGCAGTTTATATGATACCTCGTTGCTGATTGTCATGCGCTCGTAGAATGAATTAATGTTAAATAATGCGGAAGTCATAAATCGATCCGCAAAAATCTGATTTTATATTAAAATCCAGTCTGTCTGAATAGTAATTAAAATGAAATATTCATTAAAATATTACTAAGTAAAAATCAAACCAAGCATAAAATAATTCGAATCTATTAACAACTAAAATAAAATACAGTATATAATAATGTGAATACACATCCGATGTGTTAATCAAACAAAAACCATGCTAATTACAAGTCTCGTGTGATCGGCGTGTAAGTGGCAGTAAAACCGATCCGATCGAAACTCGATCGCGCTTGTTACTCTCCGGACGCGACGGGAAACGCGAAAGAAATTGAAGGGTGCGAGGTTAATGGTAGTCATATTCGATGCGATGCATAAGGCCGTGGACCGCGCGGTGCACTGGGGAAAGCCGTAAACCGTTTGTTAACATTCCTTTTCCTCAATGTTCGTAGAGTCAAGGCCGGTACCTTAACTGTAAAACCGGCTCCGGCTCAGATGCAGCTCGGCTCGACGCGCCGCCGCCGCGAGGACCGGCGCAGCGTTTCGACCCGAGTAAATCATAAGTACCAATTTCGGCGACAACATTTTCAATCAATGTTATAAAAAATCATTGGTATTAAAAGAAATTGAATAAATATTGAGTGAATGAGGTAAATTAATGATTGAGGAAAAGATTCTCAAAATAATGTCTTCACTTTTCTATATAATTTATTTAATTCTAATTCTAATTAATTGCAAACNATGAGTGAATGAGGTAAATTGATTATTGAGGAAAAGATTCTCAAAATAATGTCTTCATTCACTTTTATATATAATTTATTTAATTCTAATTCTAATTAATTGCAAACTAATGCCTGTCTTATAAAATTTGAACCACATATTGAGTCATAAACTCTTTTGAAACTCATGAAAAGCACGTATAATCTTCCCTTAAGTTTGATTAAAGCTTTCGATAATTTATTTAATTAACATTGTATAAATAAATATTTTCAACGTGAGGGCGATGAATGTTCGAAGTATCTTCTAAATCCGGGACTAATTTTCTAATTAAATCAGCGGGCAGACTGGTTGGCGATGCACTTAGAGCCTCGCCAGACGCGAGGATGAGAGAGAGGTAGAAATTCTAAATTCTAAATAACAGAATTCTAATTCTAATTAATTGCAAACTAATGCCTGTCTTATAAAATTTGAACCACATATTGAGTCATAAACTCTTTTGAAACTCATGACAAGCACGTACAATCTTCCCTTAAGTTTGATTAAAGCTTTCGATAATTTATTTAATTAACATTATATAAATAGTATGTTTATTTATTTTCAACGTGAGGGCGAAGAATCTTCGAAGTATCTTCTAAATCCGGGACTAATTTTCTAATTAAATCAGCGGGCAGACTGGTTGGCGATGCACTTAGAGCCTCGCCAGACGCGAGGATGAGAGAGAGGAAGAAAAATCGAGCCTCTAACGAACGGCGGCAACGCGCATTGTTCGAAAGACACGTTCCTCCGCGTGTCAGAATGCCAAATGAGGATCGTTCGTTAAAAAGGGAGGCTATTTCTGACTATCGGCTAACGTACGCGGTTGCAGCTCGGGAATGCTCGTCAGCGCGGTCCAACGAACGGTGCAACGTCTCGGAGAGCCAGTGGGAATGAACCGCGCGACTGGCGAACTTTGGAAAACCGGTTGATTATGAAAATGGAACGCACTCCCTTTCTTTTTCGAGCCGTAACGTTATGGCACGATATCGCGGGTTAATTATCATACTAGCCGTTGCAGGCCGAGGGCTTCAAGGATGTCTGTTATGACGTTCCTTCGCCGCTGACCCTGGCTACTCGCTACGTACGCGAAGCCTTGCAGCGAATAAAAAAGCCTCTTTGTGGTAAAAACGGCACGTGATACATCTACACACTCCGTTTCTGGTTTCAATTAATGCGTTATGATATAATTCTTTACATGTGCAATCTTTTTGGTAACTAAGAGTGATAATTAATTTTAAAGTAAGATTCGACATGTCATTAATTAAATCAATCAACCTATCATCGAATGGAATGCGAAAATTGCCACGAATTACATCGCGTTGTGTAATTGAACATTAGCATGAGAGAATGATTCAACGTTGATGTCACGTTAGTCACGCATTTGTTATCCCGACAGGAAAATATTAAAATGTATGCTAAAAACCTTCACAGAAAGGAAAAATGTAAACAAATTTACAAAATCGATAAAAAATCCTAATTATTGTGCAAGAGCAGCAATAATGCTTGCGTATCTTGATTAAACAGGAGAATCATTTTAATACATATGTATCTAATTTAGGATGAACGACGACCAGTCACGTATTATCTGATAATGAGATAATGGCGTGAACAAAGTAAGTACTGCCGCGATGTGTCGCAATGTTACCACAAACTCGTCGAGATTGCGCGATCATTACAGTTGCCAGTCGATAGAAAAGATTGCAAAATGTTGCGCGTTTTCTTCCTTGGCTCGCGTATAGTCCACGTTCGCGACAAGAAACGAGACAAATCACCGGGTCGAGCGATTTTTGCATAACGCGCCGGCAGAGACGAATTATTCCCGGGTAACCGGTAAACGAGTGTAAGCCGAATAAATTAATCAAAGTTGAATATTTATATCTAAAACGTTGTATCTAATAAGAAAACTAATGTAACACGTAACTAAATTAGTATTACTATATTTAATTTTAACTATAATTATATTATTTTACTATTTCAACTATTTAATTTTAAGTACAATTATATTATAGTTTTATTTTTAATTATAATTATATTATTATAGTATATTAAAATTAAAATAATAATATTATATACTATAATTATTTTTAAGTATAATATATATGACATATTAAAAACATGTATGGCTATAATAACTTGTTATTAAAATTGAAACAAGGACATGAATGATCTTGAGCAATTTATGATGCAATGTATTGAAATGGGATATTTATACCCAAAAAAAATTCAGTCGAATAAGAAAAATGATATAGCGTATAATTTATTGCTAGTGCATTTCAATGCTGACTATAAAATAATGCAAGGCTATACCAACTTGTTATTAAAATTCAAAAAAGGATATGAATGATCTTGAACAATTTATGATGCAATGGCATTGAAGTGGAATATTTATACCCAAAAAAATTCAATGAAATTAGAAAAATCATATGGCACATAACTTAGCGTTAGTATATTTATTTCAATGAACTATAAAATAATGCAAGGCTATAGTAACTTGTTATTAAAATTCAAAAAAGGGTGTGAATGATCTTGAGCAATTTATGATGCAGTCTACTTATGAGGTGTGATACAATTATTTATGACTATTCCTCGTTTCCTGCTTGCCTTCGTTATGTCTGAATACAAAGTGCTACCTATAAACTATTCGAAGGTATCTGCTGTAGTATTACAATAAAATTATTTAGTATCAGCCATTACTTAGTAGAAATAATTTTTGCAATTAGATAAAATTTACGTAGTATAAATTGTATTTTAATTTAACTCGTGAGATTATGTTGGTACAAGCAGGAAATCACATTTAACGATATTTATGAAATTAAATACAATAAAGTTTAGGCTGTAATCCAACAGACTTTCACTGACCATTCCGTTCCAGTACGTCGAACAACTGAAACGTTTCCCAGGACCTCACCCTTATCGATCTTAAGGGAAAACGTTAAGAGCAGAGGGGGAGGAAGACAGAGAGAGAGAGAGAGAGAGAGAGAAAGAGAGTTACCACATCGCCTTAACCCCCTGTTCTCGGGCTTATGATCGCTTCTACTTCGCGGCGGTGGGGGCTTAATGCCGTCTAGACCGGATGGGCCGCGAGTATATTCGTCAAGTGGAATCGCCTATTACATCCAACGAAATCGGCATGCGTTTAGGTGGAAAACTGGTTGGCAGGACAACGCACGAAAAAGAGAGAGAGAGAGAGAGAGAGGGACGGGAATCGGTGGTGGAATACCAGAGAGAGCGAGAGAGAGAAAGGGACGCGGAAAGATTCGAGGGGTAGAAGTTGGCAAAGATTCAAACAGTGATTGCAAGGGCCTGTCTCAGCGAAGCGCGTCCGGAATATTTCTCCTTACTTTTCTCTGTGTCTGGACCTTTGTTCATCTCGCCAACCTTCCACCGTTCTCCTTTCTAACATCCTGATATCCTCTCAATCTCATCCCCCTTTCCTTATTCCTCGCGGAGATCCGACCCCTCCCCTTCTCTCCCTTGCAACCACGCAGTCCAGTTCGTGCTCCTTTTTCATGATCGCTCGAGGAGAGGACTCGAACTTATTGACAGACGATACGATAGATGAAATATTCGGTGACAACTTACACCGCGAAAAAATAAGCAAACGTGGCGGTATGTTCTCACACGTATTGGGATTCTCAACCCTGACGTTGGTGAAGTACTCACTACCCGGTTACGGCGACCAAGGTCGACTCTGTATTTTAAGTGGATCAATTTAACAGGCTTGAGATACGTTCTTGTTTAGGGGGTACATTCTCAGTACATTAAAGAGTCAATAAGAGCTGCCATTAGAAATGTACTAGGAACTTCATCAAAAAGATTTCTAATTTGTCAAAATCAAGGTCGGTTCTGTATTTTAAGTGGATCAATTTAACAGGCTTGAGATACGTTCTTGTCTGGGGGGTACATTCTCAGTACATTACAGAGTCACTAAGAGCTGCCATTAGAAATGTATTAGGAACTTCATCAAGAAGACTTCTAATTTGTCAAAATGCTATTAATACGTCTTATAACCTTGATATACAGTGACTCCCATTAATATTCGGACACACTTCAAAACGGAATAAGTTCTTTAAAATGGAGCCAACTAACATCATTTTTTGTGGGCTTTTAAAAGACTTAGTTTACTATGTAATGTATAACAAACAATTAAAATAAATTACTATTCGCCGAAATCTCGAAGAAAAAAGAAAAAATCATGATGTTAAACTTTTTTGTTAGAGGCTCTAGCAAAAATTTCAAACATCCCGTTTGTAGATCTAAAAGTGTTATATGAATGTATAAAGTTTTATAAAAATCCATGAAACCATAAAAGAGTTAGACATATCGAAACATGTAAAAATTCTTCAATTCATCCCAATCGTAGCAGTGGAAAACTGCGAATTTTTAAATTTCTAATCGCTTACAGCGCATAGCAATATTGATCGATTTTGATGAAACTTTATACATGCATATAACTTACTTAGATCTGCAAACGAGACACTTCCAATTTTTATTCCAGACCCTAATAAAAAAAGTTAAAAACCATGTCCTTTACTATTTTTCCCGCGATTTCAATGAATACCAATTTTTATTTATTTTTTGTTACACATTCTATAGTAAATTAAGCTCTCTAAAATTCCACAGAAGATAAAGTTCTTTGATTCAATACTAAAAATTTTATACCGTTTCGAAATATGTCCCGAATATTAATGGAAGTCACTGTATTTAGTATGTGACAATGGAAATATTTTTAAAACAAATTGTTTTATATAGAATACTTCTATATTTCTTGAACAAAGATTACTTGCACGAGATATGAGAACACCCACATAGAAACGTATTGAGCCAGAAAGAGCAGTGGAGACCAGAACGTCACAAATCCAGCGCGGGGGTTTCCAATTTTCTTTATTATTAGTTCAACAAAGTAGAGGCAACGTGCGATCCTAACGACGTGGTGAGATGCCAAGGAAATAAACTAACAAACGCGACGTGCAGGAATCCACGAAGGCCAAGTGTTTCAAGATTCATACGCATTCTGATTCGCAGTCAAGTGTACATTTTTCTAATCCTCAACAATTTTCCATATCCATCTTTTTTTATATATTCCCTCAAACGTGAAAATAACAAAGATTCATTAATCATTTAAATTATAAATTAATCGCTCAATCAATTAAACCATAAACATCGATTTACATATCATTATCATATAAATTTCAATTTCAAAGAATTTACTTTTAAAGTAGTGATAATATAAATTACTGTAATTCAGTGCTAAAACTCCGATACTTATATATCGGCTAAATCCTATAAATATCCAGCGCGGAACCAATCGGAACAGCTCTTAGAGCGGGAGGACTTCCGACGTAACTCACTTTCTCGACGGTCGCATTTTCCCAACTATGGGGAAACCCGTATCACAGTTACCAAACACGGTTTCGCGGTACGCGCCCGTAAACTGTCCCCGTCAAATTGTACTCCGTTATTGAGAGGAAGAGAGGGCGGGATAAGAAAGCTGATAAATTCGCCCCGACTCACGCACACTGGGTGTACCACCCCTAAATCCTCAAGCATCCTGCTTCTGTTCCCGATGATAGCAAGAAACCAATTTCATAAGGGGCAATCATTACGATAAGCAAACAATTTTTTTCATAAACGTTCCTCTCGAATAGAATTGCAAATACTAGTTATACATTACGAAAAATCTCTGATTTAACTCGAAGCTGATTCACTGCTAAGTAAATATTATATCCATTACGCAATCTTTGTTGAAACAATTTATTCATTCGGGATCAACATAAACAATCGAAAGAGGCTTAAGGCTGTCGCGAGTTAGGCGAGGCACCTTGTATATGGCAGCCCTCTCCCCTCCTAGCAATTGCTAGAAGAATGGAATTTATAGCGCTAAGTCGCCGTTATCAGTCCTGTAAAGTGCGAAATAATGCGCAGTAAAGATATCTGCATTTGTCAGGCTCCGGGGCAGATGGGAAACTTTCAAATAAATACAACCGCGACCGACACGTTCCACGATAGCGAGGCTTGAGAAACCGAAGCTGAATTCTCTCCTACGGACACTATTTAGCGCGCGGTGTACGTTTCCTATCAGCGTTCTAAGCAGAATGCAATAAGAAGCCGGAGCGTGATAGAACAGAATCTCTTATAGGCAATTCGATTTCGAGGAATAGACTTAATACCTAAACACAACAGTTAACATTCTGTTTATTCCCATTGTCTTACGTTCCTCGGTATCTCATATATTAGAAATTTTAATTGACGCGCTCGTGTAATCAATAATCGCGGAATCAATTTTCTCATGATCGATGCTTTACGTAATCGACTTCTACGTGATCCACGTGCGGATAATCGACGTTCTGCTGCATTATTATTTTAAAGCGCCGCGTAAACCGACTTCTGAAACGCACAAGCGATCGCGCAAATATTTTTCCACGGCTTTAATACACCTTCCTTGTTTTCGTTGCTGGGAAATCTACTCGGTCTTTCGTAACGTCAGCAACAGTGTAGATTTAATCGTCGTTCGAGTGGACTTAATAGTAGGTCGAACAGCGTTACACGCGAGAAACTCGAGTAATCGGTCGGGTCATTTTTGGAGGCTGACGGAACGTGCGTGAAGCTCATTTCGCCGGACATACGCTCTGCGTATAGAGAGCTTAAAAAGAGGCAGAAGACGGAGACGGACGGCTACGTGGCAGACAAGGAAAGCCGGGGAAAGGGAAAAGAGCAACGGAACGAGCTGGGAAAGAAGCGTGAAAGGATCACTGGGCGTGTCCAGACTGATCGAATCGAAAACCCGCTGCTTTATTAAGCCGGAGGGGTCAACGCTGGAACACCGGCCGCGATAAAAACCGGGCATTCCCTTTACCACTGTACTTAATACCCGTGTTACGTGAACAAAACTTTTACAATTTGGATATCTCTCAAAATTGAATTCCTAATGAAAGGGACTATAATCGCAGGTGTTTAAAAAATGGTGGATCCGTTTAAAAAATGAAGGTAACTTTCATATCTAAAAAAAAATGACATAAACAGAAAAATATTCTTGGTATCATGTGAGCCCCACTAAACAATTCAATTTCATCTGAAACATTGTTTCCTACGCGCAATAATAATAACGTAAATCTAAATGGCAAAATGTAGCGATCCACTCTGTATATGCTTGAATTTTTTCAAAGTTGCAATCTAAACATCTAGTTAAAATTAGTTATAAATACCAAATTGTAACTTGTTGATACATTATTTTTCTTTGTATTTTGTATTAATGTATTAATAAATCTCGTATGAGGTTTTTTAAATAATAAAAAAGCACCTGCAAAAATGAAAGTCCCACGAACACTTGTTGGTACATTATTTTTTTTTGTATTTTGTATTAATGTATTAATAAATCTCGTATGAAGTTTTTTAAATAATAAAAAAATCACCTGCAAAAATGAAAGTCCCACAGAATTACGTTTAATTATACCGTCTACCTGGCTAGATTAGAGGAATATTAGAAACGGACTGATTTATCGCAGAGCTATCCGCGGCAGGAACCCCGGACAAATGTTTCACTTCCCTGTCAGCGGTGCGGGAAAAATTTCGAATTACACGCGCCATTGACTATCGCGTTTTGATCGTTCAAGTGTCAAACGGCTTAACGGTATCGCGCGTTGAGGACTTTATCAACATACAATGTAAGTACTTTCCATTCGGTTTCAGTGTACATAAAAGGTTTCAATTATTATTAGCCCGCGCTCGCTATCTGCGCTAATCAAATACCGCGATCTACATAATTTGTTTAGGAGTGGCTGTAAATCATTTAACGCGCCGTCCGACCAGCCGGCCTGTCATGCAGCGAAATTGGTCTGAACCAGGTCGACGCCTCGACCAAACCAAAGACATATCAGATCGGTTACATCTTACTATAATTTATAATATAAAATATGATAGAGGAGGATCTATGAATATTCTAAATTTCTTCTTCATGGTAACGATATCCTAAGCTTGCCTCTATCCTTTCGGCGTTTGCTGATAGTTTAAATATGGGATAGACAGTGATAGCAAATGCTTAAGTCGATCTCAAGAGTAAGTAACGACTATGAATACCGGCCTATATCTAAAATATATACAATCACTAAAGCAGCTTACAATTAGATAATTTGTGAAAAAAAATTCAGGACGTTTGAAATCTTCTATTAAAACTGTATTCTTATCTAAAGAGTTAAAAAGTACAAAATATTGACCATAGAAGGTTTAAAAAATTCGTGAAGGTAGAGGAATACTACATCCACATCATACCTAAGAATCATGTTATTATCTATAATAGATTTTCAATTAAAAATTCCTTTACTGCACAATTTTAACCAATCACAATATTAAAATTCTATTTAATATAAATGATTGCAGAATATAGGGTATTGATTGTGGATTGTTGCGAAAATTCACGTAACTAGAGCAAAACTATATCTAAAATATATCCAAGAATCATTTAATTAGCTTCGATAGTTTTTGGGACAAAAATTTAAAAAGCCTGCAATCCTATTGTATTGATTGCAAAAATTCCTGACCAGAGACTAAGATTCAAGTTTTGCTGTCGATATCGGATCTGTTAGGCGACTTTCGTCAACGATCATTGTTAGTCGTAACCAAAATTATTAAACAAAGCCTAGAATTTCCTTTCGGCGTTCGAAATTGAACGGCGCAGAGCGCAGGAGTTATCACAATACATAATATCATTTACGGCTGGTCGTAAAGCCTGCGCCGAGTTTAAATACATAATCAGCCGCGCGGCAATCGTAAAGCAACGCGGCGCGGCCGTGTATCAAACAAATATGACTGTTAAAGACAACAAACAGCCTTGAGGAGAGCGCGTGTTAAGGAACGGTGCGCTTCGTATGTACGGGCTGGCGCACGCGTTTCGCGTAAAATTGATGAAACGTCCCGCGGCCGCTTCCGGAACATGCGAGGCGCCAGGAAGTCGTGACACGGACCTGCCGGCGCACGTGTCTCACGTACGGCCGCCGGTACACGTGTACGAGAAACGCTATATACATATAGTGGCGTCATAAATTTTTAGATAATCGACATAACTAGCCGTTATTGCTCTGCGCGTTAACACTGGAACATACTGCGAACACACCGGCCAACGTCGTCTGGCTGGTTTTATCAAGAGGAATTACAATAAAAGGAAAACACTGACAGACAAAGTGAGTCATTGAAAAATGTCCAACGATCAGCTTAATTAAAACATGTGTAAATATTTTGTTCAGTTAATGGATTTCTATCAATTATGGAAGATCAAGTCAATTACGACGGTTTGAAAGGAAACGAGGAATTAATTTGACTATTAGTTTCTAATGGTGTATCAATCTAATAGAAATCCTTAGTATCTATTCAGGAAATCATACATGTTTAGACTGTAAAAGGAAGAGCATCACCGAGCAGGTCTTACCGGATATGATATTTGTTACAACAGAAACGACACGGTACGTGGCTGTCTCAATTTATTCTCGACTGTCATGAGTTAAACTATGTCAGATGGAACGGTCCGCGACATATTTTCACCGATAGCGCGAGCACACGGGTAAATTGATAAACGTGCAATGAAATAGATAACATTGTCTGGAAAGATACTGATTTAAATGGTTATTAGATGTACGACGGCCCCACGGAACTTATCTGTACCTATGTTCTTGTTTTATGTCTATTCAAATATGATAGTCATTTCATAGTAGTGGTGTGATATAGCAATAGCAAATGTGGAATGTAAAATCTGATGAAAGTCTTTCATGCAAATATAACTGTGATTCTTTGATTGAAATAATCGTGTCGTCTTCATACTTGTGACATCATCGAGGACATGGACGAAAAAGTGGTAGTGTCCGCGCGAATTGGGGCCAATGGGACTCAAAATACAGAAAAATTTTTTATACAAAATTTGTAGCCATTAACGTCCTCTACAAGAAAGATTCTATAAATTTTCTTCTTAACTTTAGTATTTACCGAGTTAAGTACGATTAACTGACATTTTATGGGTACTGACAAAATCTCACTGTTCCTCCGTCGAAACAGCAAACTTTGGACACAAATTTTAATTTTTCTTCAAATACCACTATACCGTTAGACGTACGACAAAATTGCATACGACCTTATTTGTTCGTGATAACTAAAGCTACAACTTTTGTGCAAAACATTTTTCGCTAACATCGATGGTTATCGAGCAATTGGCAAAAAACGAAAAAACAGTTTATTGCAAAATACTCGTTAATTATTGACGACAGAAAAAAATGATTCATAAGAAACTTGTAGCTATTAACAGTATTTACAACTTTTGTTTGAAATATTTTTCGCTAGCGGCAACAGGTAAACAGTTATTTGCAATAAACGATAATTTCACAAAATCTGAAGGGGTTCCCCTTGAAAAAATCTCTGAAAAGAAAATTTTGTTATTTCTGCAAATTTCAAAAAGTGCTTCAAATAAAAGTTGCAGGTATTGCTATTACCTGCAAAAAAGGTCGTATACAATTCTAGTCTATCTGAAATGACTCAGAACTAATCGATTAATTAGTTCATTCATCGCCAATTATTCCATAACGAGTGGAGTTAAAAGGAAATTGCATAGAACCTTTCTTGTGCATGGCAACTGTTCAGCACCGAGTGTTTTGCTTTCTATTTCTTACTACGTTGGTAACATATTCTACAGGTCGTTAAAAATTGCATACATGAATTCCTATAAAGCTGCCACTCTCCTAATCCCTCCTCGGTGACCATATCTAAATCGCTTATACTTTTCATGAAGAACTTCCTGTGCAAACGTACAAAAGCTCCAACGTGAAATTATTTCCACAACTGTTCAAATATTGAACGTTTCTTCTCGAAACGATTGGAATCTAAATAAAAAGCATTTAAACCCGTCGTAGAGAGTGAACAATTTTTCTTTCGAGAAAAGATCCAATCTGATGCCGAAGCGTAAATCTTGTTGATACTATGTAAACGCTTTAAAAAGGACGCGCCGGTGCTTTATCTCTCGCGAAAGGGATCCTTTGCCACCTTTACCCCGGCCGTACTCAAGTACTTAATGGCCAGTACTCTAATGAATTTTTCATCCCCTTTGTCCGGTTTCTTTCATGGAAGCTTGCACTGAAAATGGCTTTTAACTTCGTTGCACCCACCTTCGTATCTTATAAAATAATTACACTCCCGATTCCAAATAGAACCCAAATAAATCGTACCAGAAAAATCACGCTTCTTCCTGTTAATACTATAAATTTATTGGAACAACATTATTGTGTGTTAATATTTTTCTAAGAAGAAGGACGAATGAAAAAGCAGACAGCTGGTGGCACGTATAAAGACTAGAAGGCTCTATTTGATTTCGGTTCCTCAAACTCTGCATCTGCGAAATGCGGATTTACATAATAATAAGAATGTCCGAAATATCACAAAGACGCTGCGATAAGCAACAAAGTGGAGAGTGAAAAGAAGTCGGATGAAAAGCTCCGCGTGAAAAGAGATTTCGACATTTGCGCGGACACATTTCAGAGGCACGAACTCCCGGGATCTTTTCTTCTTGCGCATCGCCGGGAATTGGCTCGAAAAACGGCAATTAAACAAACAATATTCGGCCGGCTGGCCGGAGGATATCCACAAAAGTATATAATACGTTTCGCTCGCTGAGGGACGAACGAGGATTGTGCAGAAGACACAATGGAAGGGAAAATTCAACACCTGGCCTCCTTGGCCCGACCTTAAGCTACTCCCTATAGAAATTCGGTTCGCGGCGGTCTTTCCTTTCCAGGAAAACGAAACATTTCCTCTTGGCTCTCCTCTTTTCCCTCGCCCAGAAAAGGTGGCATTAACTACCACCGGTGGCAGCTGTCGGAGGAAACCTCCGCTTTGTGAGAGCGAAACAGTTCTCCAGAAATGTAAATACTGACCCCGTGCCCTGCCCTAATTGGTCATCCCATCAATCCCTTTCAAGATGCAACAATAATCGAGCATTCGACGCTAGTTTTCATGGGTTTTTGAACGAGAGTCGAAAATTATTCAGTCCATGCTTTTAGTCGGTTAATCGATTTGAAGAAACCATTATACAGTGACTCCCACTAATATCCGGACACATTTCAAAACGGAATAAGTTCTTTAATATGGAGCCAACTAACTTAATTTTTTGTGGACTTTTAAAAGGCTTAGTTTACTATGTAATGTGTAATAAACAATTAAAATAAATTACTATTCGTCAAAATCTCGAAGAAAAAAGAAAAGATCATGATGTTAAACTTTTTTGTTAGAGGCTCTAGCAAAAATTTGAAACATCCCATTTGTAGATCTAAAAGTGTTAAATGAATGTATAAAGTTTTATAAAAATCCATGAAACCATAAAAGAGTTAGACATATCGAAACATGTAAAAATTCTTCAATTTATCCCAGTCGTAGATTGAAAGTCGTGGAAAACTGCAATTTCTTCAATTTCTAATCGCTTATAGCACATAGCAATATTGATCGACTTTTATGAAACTTTGTACATGCATATAACTTACTTAGATCTGCAAACGAGACAATTCCAATTTTTATTACAGACCCTAATAAAAAAGTTAAAAACCATATCCTTTACTATTTTCCTCGCGATTTCAATGAATACCAAGTTTTTTAAATTTGTTGTTACACATTCTATAGTAAATTAAGCTCTCTAAAATACCACAGTTCTTTAATCCAATACTAAAAATCTTATACCGTTTCAAAATGTGTCCGAATATTAATGGAAGTCACTGTAAGTGGCTACGTGGTTGTAGATTTGCATCTCTGTTACATAGTTTGACAGGTGGTTTCTGATCCCTTCACTTCTACTCGAATTACATGATTAATTATGGTAATTGCGTTTCCTCTAACTTTAATGGAAATTATGCCCGCGTTGAGACGTTTCCTTCGAGCCGCTATAGAGATTTTATCTTGGCAACGAGTTACGCCGCGACGTTTAAATTTGTAGTAATAACGATAATAATGATCTGCATGCGTGGCTCTGGCCCCGAGCATGTTTTAATTACACGTGTGCTGCGGGTACGAGGGATCGGTTTCGTGGTCGAGAAATTCAGCCACAGACCGGAGACAAGCATTCGCGTTGTCGTGCGAAAGCTGCTGTCACTTGTAAAATTTACTTTCGAATTGCCGATTCGAAAGCACCTGCGGTTTTTGATACCGTTTTCGCGCCACCAACAAATAACTGTAATACGCGAACCGAATGGACAGAGGCATGATAATGAGACACTTAATTTAAGAACATGTATAACAGTTAATAAAGTAAAAGGAACAAATTTTTAATAAAGGCAAGCATTAAGATGAACCACATACATTTTTGATGATAATACAATCTGTAATAAATTTCTTATAGCAACATGTCGTATTTTATTGGGAAATGAGAACGAGATGAGTAAAAAAGTTACTAATTAACGGATCAAGTATTTGTTTGCAAATTTTTAAAGCACATAACATTACAGTGTTGTAAGTGTTTATCAAGAGTAAATATGTAGATCCCAAATCTCGATCTATTAACGAGCTTTCGAAATTAGTCGTATGCTAATTTCATTTCAAGCGCAATGAATAATTTATAGCGAATTTCTGAACACTTTTAGGCCCGTGAAACGTTATCCTTATCACATCACTATAAGTTGAGTCAATACGAGATCCAACTAACAATAAGTTTGTACATTCAGTATATTGTAAAAAAGTTGGGTCAACAATTAATCTTACATAATTGTATGTTTAAAGTAAAAAATGAGCGAAGTTTATAATTAATGGAAGAAACCGAGAAAGTAAAAAAATTCCAGGAGGTATTAAATGACTGCAAAAAATTTTAAGAATGAGGACGAAGAATTTCATGTTTAGTATACAAATTAATTATCTAAGTAAAGCAATAACAATAGTCATTCGAAGTAATTCCNCAGAGTCACTAAGAGCTGCCATTAGAAATGTATTAGGAACTTCATCAAGAAGACTTCTAATTTGTCAAAATGCTATTAATACGTCTTATAACCTTGATATACAGTGACTCCCATTAATATTCGGACACACTTCAAAACGGAATA
>SMSR01015837.1:47657-61652 GCA_019453355.1 Ceratina japonica | reverse complement strand
CATAGCAATATTGATCGACTTTTATGAAACTTTGTACATGCATATAACTTACTTAGATCTGCAAACGAGACAATTCCAATTTTTATTACAGACCCTAATAAAAAAGTTAAAAACCATATCCTTTACTATTTTCCTCGCGATTTCAATGAATACCAAGTTTTTTAAATTTGTTGTTACACATTCTATAGTAAATTAAGCTCTCTAAAATACCACAGTTCTTTAATCCAATACTAAAAATCTTATACCGTTTCAAAATGTGTCCGAATATTAATGGAAGTCACTGTAAGTGGCTACGTGGTTGTAGATTTGCATCTCTGTTACATAGTTTGACAGGTGGTTTCTGATCCCTTCACTTCTACTCGAATTACATGATTAATTATGGTAATTGCGTTTCCTCTAACTTTAATGGAAATTATGCCCGCGTTGAGACGTTTCCTTCGAGCCGCTATAGAGATTTTATCTTGGCAACGAGTTACGCCGCGACGTTTAAATTTGTAGTAATAACGATAATAATGATCTGCATGCGTGGCTCTGGCCCCGAGCATGTTTTAATTACACGTGTGCTGCGGGTACGAGGGATCGGTTTCGTGGTCGAGAAATTCAGCCACAGACCGGAGACAAGCATTCGCGTTGTCGTGCGAAAGCTGCTGTCACTTGTAAAATTTACTTTCGAATTGCCGATTCGAAAGCACCTGCGGTTTTTGATACCGTTTTCGCGCCACCAACAAATAACTGTAATACGCGAACCGAATGGACAGAGGCATGATAATGAGACACTTAATTTAAGAACATGTATAACAGTTAATAAAGTAAAAGGAACAAATTTTTAATAAAGGCAAGCATTAAGATGAACACATACATTTTTGATGATGATACAATCTGTAATAAATTTCTTATAGCAACATGTCGTATTTTATTGGGAAATGAGAACGAGATGAGTAAAAAAGTTACTAATTAACGGATCAAGTATTTGTTTGCAAATTTTTAAAGCACATAACATTACAGTGTTGCAAGTGTTTATCAAGAGCAAATATGTAGATCCCAAATCTCGATCTATTAACGAGCTTTCGAAATTAGTCGTATGCTAATTTCATTTCAAGCGCAATGAATAATTTATAGCGAACTTCTGAACACTTTTAGGCCCGTGAAACGTTATCCTTATCACATCACTATAAGTTGAGTCAATACGAGATCCAACTAACAATAAGTTTGTATATTCAGTATATTGTAAAAAAGTTGAGTCAACAATTAATCTTACATATTTGTATGTTTAAAGTAAAAAATGAGCGAAGTTTATAATTAATGGAAGAAACCGAGAAAGTAAAAAAATTCCAGGAGGTATTAAATGACTGCCAAAAATTTTGAGAATGAGGACGAAGAATTTCATATTTAGTATACAAATTAATTATCTAAGTAAAGCAATAACAATAGTCATTCGAAGTAATTCCCTTAGGTCTGTGTACACAATTTTATTACTAGCTAGACGTGGGGAGGAGATAAGTGTCAGAAAATGAATCACCGAAACGAGTAATTTTTAATGGTATTAAATCGCGAGGTATTAACTGCTTCACACAATTAACGCGCGAGTCCCAGAGGCAATTTGCATCGCGCCGCGACTAAGAAAACATAATTACCGTAATTTATTACGGGATTCGACGAAGAGCGCGTATTCCACGCTGACTTACGGTATCGTTCGCGAGTAACGAAAGAAATTAACATTAAATTTTGTGCCTCACATTGAGATCTGCTCCCGAGGCAAAAGACTAAGTTAGCGTCGCTTGAAAAATTGATTCTGACATTTACTGTAATGTCCATTATTTCTTATCGAGAAATATTTCAAGGAAAACTGTGTTTTGAAACTGGGAATTCCCCCCTTTCTGAAAATTATGTTTCTAATTATGTGCAAAATATTTGTGCATTTAACTTAACGATCCCCTTAAGATAACGTAACATTTGCTTAGTTGCAATCAACAGCACTCAGAAACTGACTAGACTTTCTGCTGCAAAGTCGAAGTTCTAATTTTATTATGTCAAATAAAAACTAACGCACCTGATAGGTGTCATTAATTTTGTTTCTCTATCTGCACTGAGGCAGCGCATGCTCGTATCCGGCGATTGTTATCTGGCGCCACGGATCGTTATCATATCGCTTAACCGTTTGATTTCCGTATCGGTTAGCAATCGACTTTTATTTAAGACTCAATTACCTACGATTTATCAATCGAGCCACACGTGGCTGACGATAAGGATATATCGAAATCTGGTCGATTGAAATCGCGGCGATTCCGTCGCGCTGGTGGTCGTTTATCGTACAACTGGCTTATCTGACATGACGACGCTTGTTGCTGTGCTGCTCAATAATTATCTTCGTTTTTTCACTAAGCAATTCCTAGACTGACTCGATGCATTTACAAGAAAATTGAATAAAAACATACAAGATATTAAAGTGCATATTATCTTTTGGATATGATAAAAAATTACAGAAAAAATAGAAGTAGAAATAGAAATTTAGCTTTATATCAATTGAAAATAATATTTGTTATCAACAATCTATCAATTTCCATTTAATTAGCCGTTGTTTTTGGCTAATTAAGGAAACTCCACGTAATCACAAGCTGTCTTACAAATTGATGATATATCGATCACATGATTAATTGAACTACTCACGAACCTTATTTATCTTTAACAAGGTTGACGTAATTACTTTATCTTGCGATAAGCAGTTTGCCAAAATCAAAATTAGGTCGAAGAAAGTAAAAATAAACGCACGTCTTAATTGAATTTAATTGATTAAAATAATAATTTCTTAAAAATTCGAAATAATTTTGTGCATTTAAATTGCCTCATGTTTACATGAGAAATTCTACACAATTAATTAACTGCAATTTATGTATCAAATAAAAATCAAATCAAGCACTTGCATGCTGATCAACCTTCTGTAATTCAACAGGGATGGTGAGAACGTTCAACAGAGCTAAATTTTTCATAATTTAACTTGTCGAGTCGAATTTGAAATCCAATCAACTGGGAATTGGAGCGTCCAATTAGACACGGAATGTGACACGAATAAAGTCAAAGGCTGTTCCGTTCGGTGAAAAAGTTAATGCCGCAGCGGCGAGAAATTATGTGAACGAGAACGAGTTTCGTAAGCTTTGAACGCGCGGCTACTCAAAACGACGTCCGACCGAACGCAGCTAATTCCGCAAAAAGTATCTACGTAAATGATTGAGACGTCGTGTTAAGCACGGTGTCAAAAAGAATTAATACGCGCCATAAGCGAAATTTTTACTGCCGGATTGCGAAAAATTTGAATCCGCGGGAACTGCGGACTGGTTTCATGTTATAAAAGTATTTTCATATAGGAAACAGGCGAGATCAGGTATGGAACGTAAAAGTTGTTTTAATTACGCTCTGACCATAACCGATTTGTGGATAACTAATTACAAAAGTTCCATAGAAAATAGAACAAGTCTGATATCTGATAAAAACATATGTTCGCTGTTCTCATCTTAACACGGTAATAATAATTAATAAATAATTAAAAAATAAATCTAAGGAAATATTCACCTTTTAATTGATTTAAAAAATCATGATTTCTGTTAAATTTTTCTGTCACTTTAGATTATGAAATGTCAAATACCGAAATTTATAGGGTCTTTGTGGTGCAGTAATTGTACTTATCTTTATCCACACTTAACCGATTGCTTGCGCAAATAGATAAACAGCATGATATCGACTGTAACGCTATCTCTATTACCCTAATCGTGCTGCCATTCATCATCATAGATTTCTACTACGGTACAAATGATAAATCGAAAAGTCATTAATCCTCTGCTCTACGAACCATTATTATGCACCATTTAATACCACCCGATCGAAAATGAAATATTTAATACATATAAGTGTGTATTATTATTTAAATAGGTTGAACATGCAATAAATAACCCTTCAATTCCCCTCAGTATTAATTCAAGAATCATTTCGTTCGCAGTAAATCGATTACTTGTACCAAACGCAGAATCTAATGAAATAGTTTATAGAAATTGCTGGTGGCAAATCGAAGGGTTGGAATTCCAATTTTTAATTAAACGACTCACCGGATGATCTTCCTCCTGTTGTTGGGATGGACCCTCCTGGCCATTTCCGGGTCGACTTCCGTCAACTGCTTGAACAATTCCTCGTTACTGGTCGTGGTGAACCGATCCATTTCCACCTTCATCTTCTTCGATCGGCCGACCTCGTCGTCGTCCTCGTCGTCGTCATTCTTGTCGATCAGAATTTGCCACAGCACCGACTCGATGTAATAATTGGTGCCGCCGACGATGATCGGCATCTTCCTCCGCGCGAGCAGATCGTCGATCTAGATCGGCCAAAGAAGAAGAGGGAGTTCGAGGGAGGTCTGAAGCTGGGGATCGAATAACGGTACCGGAGGGGCCGTGACTAATTACATCGGTTATATCACGGCCGGTCTCGCGGTATCGTTAAAGCTTCGTTCGAAAAATCATTCTGTTTACGAAGCGACGATTTCGTTTTTTGCTTCTCAAAAGCGTCATTAGCAGGGCTTGGAGGTGGGTCCGAACATAGCGAATCGATTTTCGCGAGAGACATGAAAGTGCAGAAGCAGGGCTCGGGGTCTACTAACCCTTTGGGTACGGATTTATTTGAGAAAATATTTTGCATGTGGAACGGATATAATTTTTGGTTGCTTGGAGTAGTATGTAAAAGCAGTACATTTTACGTAAGAATTTATTTATTTCTAAAATATTGGTGACATATGTAGTATTAAGATGTCTTCAAGTAATTAGAATTGCAAAACATAAATAAATTAATAACAACAAAATAAAACTAGCAGTTGACAGATAACAGTACGAATGACTAGGTAGTTTTACCGTTAGAATTTATACAAGATGACTTTCTTGGTTAATTTTAAGTTGTGACATTTTAATTGAATGGTGCCGTTTTCGGGACTATGAAGTTTGTGTTTTTGACCTTTTATAATATTAACACTTGAGAAGGGCTTACAAATGAGACGAAACGTTGAACTTTACAAATATCTTATGGAAATAAACTGACTCTTGTTGAGGCATTCGTCCAAGAATAACAGGTCGTTTTGAGAATTATTAAAAATAAAACTAAAATGACGTGTCTCAGACGTCAAATGTACCCAAGGGGTTAACGATTTTAATATTAAATGTCACTCGTTATTAATTACTATGCAGGGTAACTGTTACATTTGTATGCGACACTGCTCTTAGAAAAAGCTTGTCACAGTTCAGAGTGAACCGAAGGTCGTTCACTTGTCACTGTTACATTAATCTTTTATGCAATTCACAGCAATTACGTCTGTTAATGCAAGCAGTGAGCTCGTTAATGGGGCGACATTGCGAATGCTTTTGTTAGGGAAAACGTGGAGAATATAGGAGGTATTACTATGGGTATGGCCATGTCCCTGAATTGCACCACCGTGAAGTTAGGATTCAGAGGATCTACGATGTCCAGCATATGGTGCGGCGCCATTGCTTTCTCCTCTTTCGTTACTTTCGCTGTGACAATGTCCAATCCTTTGTACACCTGCAATCAATCAATAAATGATATTTATAAATAACTGCAGGACAATTTAATACAATTTTCTGAATATTTAATCTATGAATTATTGATACGTATTATTTCATAGTTTATGTATTTTTACAATAGATATTAGTTTCGTAATGCAGATAGAAATTCATAATGGCAGATGGGCAGGGTTACGAGATACGTTTGAACATTTAGATGACACTATCTCCATTACCGAAGTAATGTTATCGGCAACTTCTGTCAAGCCGTTCCGTTCCTTCCTCTGATAAGTGTTTACTGCCTGTTAAAGAAATTAACGGAAGGAAATCATGGTTAGCGGCAGATTTCTCTTATCTCCGGATGACAACGTGATAACGTTTACGAAATCTAATATTTAAGAGGAAAAACGCCGGGGAGAATTAAATAACCATAATGATAGCGGTAATTACAGTAATTTGTTTATCAAAATATAAACACACGTATAAAAACACTTGTAAAATACAGGTATTATAATATCCAGTATTGCATGGTTATAGTAAGTCCGAAATATGCCCTCCAGGTCAGATTTTTTATCAGCCAATAATTTGTACAAGTATTTCACTTCGATAATGATATACGTCTCCGAAATGACTCTGTAATACGTGAAACGACGTGCTGTCATTTCGGAAAGGCTGGCAACATGATGGGACCGTTTTTTGGCGCCCTTTCCCCGGAAGGAGAACGGCCTAAATATCGGCGGCGAACTTGAAAATTTCCTACCACACGTCCTCGATGTTCCGTTAAGTTACGCTATCACTGACCGAGCAAACAGGTTCCCGACGTTACGGTTCGTGCCCGGCCGACTTCAATGACCACGTCTTCAACCTTCATTAACCTTTTTTATCGGCGTCTTATTGGACCGAGGCCCCGGCGCGGGATCCCCTTCGAGTGCGCGCAAGAAACCAAACGGAAGTTCCATTTGCGGATTGTCGGCAATAAAAAAACAAAACGAACGAAGGGACACATGATTTCCGTAAATTAAAACAATCAACAATACCGGGAACTCATATTGCCCCCGATTACCAGCTCGATTATTGGTTACACAGAAGTATGAATCACTTTTGGTTTAATATAAAATATAATGGCCCTCTAGAAAGTGACTGATGTTCGAAATGATAATTTTTATTATTTCGAAGTATTTTTATTATTTCTTTATTTTATTATTTTTATTATTTCGTTTCCGAACTTCCGGTTTAGGCACGCTTTTATATAAATGTCTAATTTCACTCTAGAGTCACTACTGAAGTGCATTACTAACTGATTGGTATTAAAAGCCTCTGTTAGGCAAATATATATACAATGTAAATAATGAATATATGTAAAAGGAAAACAATGATTGATTTCGGTTTGCAGCGGTTCGCGCGAGGACGTGAACTGTTAAGTTAACCCAAATCCAAGGACCCGTCGAGGGCCAGCATAATGGTTCACTCCCATCACGCCGGCTGTCGAAAACGTTTCACCGGCGTTACGCAACGGGCCGAAACAACGAAAAACCGTCGAAGCTGCATGATTAATTAACGAGCACCCGGTGTCGAAATCCACGACGTCCAGTCTACGAACCGTCATTCATTCATCGCCCATTCATCATTTTCCAATCGGCTGAACGAATAGCTCTAGCTTTAAATTCCATTTTAAGTCAATTCGTGTAAGAAACTCAATAAATTATTTGAAAACACGATTTCTGTCTTTCATTCCCGCCTCTTTTAATACTTGAAGATTAAATCAAAGATCAAATTGTTATCCATTATATTTCAATCTGAAAGTTTAGCACGATTGTTGAAATGTAAAAAGAAGTTGGAATCAAGATGAGAAATGAATGATATCTTTTAATGATCGTTTGAAATTGATCACGTTGGCTAGTTTCGCTGCTCATTTAACGATAGCAACGATGGTCTAACAATCGCCTGGGGTGGAAATAGGAAGTTCGCGCGCGGCATGATTTATCGGCGCTGCCTCGCAGGCGAGGGAGACCTCCCAGGGATACTTTACAACGGGCTAGCAATTATCCGCGTTACATACAACGGGCCAATTACCGCGACGCTGGATGCGTAAGTCGATCGCGTTTACGTTCGCGCGCGTGCCGACGAAACAAAGTACGTCGGAACACCCTTCGACCGGCCCGTAATTATTTCAATTAGGCCCCGATTCCCAACGTGAAGATCCTAATTAATTCACTGATCCGATCACCCGGAAAATCGTTAAATTCTCGGAAATTATGGAAACACTCTTAAAACTTATGTTTAAATGCTGCAGCTGTTGCATTTTGGAAAGTAGATGCTTGGAAAACATTGTAACGGGGGGAGAGATTATTATTCATGAGCAGTACACATCCGGATCGTATTACGTTCGCTTAATCTGCATTATCTTCCAAAGACAGTCGGCGTCAATGGAGCCTCTTAATGTAAATCGCTGAAGGGGATAAAGAAATCGGCCGCTTAAAATTCCGACGTTTTACAATACGGATCCGCGGCCCCCGCTTTTTCAACGCAAAGACGTTTCGTTTCGTATGGAAATCGTAACCAATAATGCTTGTAAAACCGCGATTTTACGAGAAAACGTTGCATTCGTTCCCTATACAAGGCGACGATGCACAGTAAATTTATAATTTAATGACGTAAAAAATGGAAATACGTAATTTTTATTATAACTAGAACCTTTAAAAAAATTACACGTTGCCTCCTATACCGTTTTCGACGTTTCATACATTATAAACTTTACATTCTCCCGGTATAGAATTTTCGTACGAAATGCACGAGGCCTGCACTCGATCTTTGAAAATTTCTCGAGAAATATTGAGTTACGAGCAATTAAATCCTGCTGTGATCTCTACGAGTGCTTTCGACGAGCCGGCGAATTAAAAGTTGAACCGGGGATCGTTACGAAAGAGGAGGACGGAGGCTCCTTTATAAGGGTGGCGTGCCACTTGCCAAAGTTCGCCTCGCGAAGGGTCAATAAATCAGCAAAAGGAAAGGGTCCACGCGGAATACGTAATCAGTAGAAAACGCGGCGCGCATAGCGGCACGTAGCGCGCGCCGGCTTCAATTACGCGCCGGTGCGTTAGAATAATTTAGGGGCGGGCAGCACGCTCAAATTTTGATCATGTCGCTCACGAAGCGCACAGGACATCCGAGGAGGATGTGTGTCTCTCTAGTAGGCAAGGCCTGTTACGATATCATTCGCGACTTCCTAGAACGACTGGGTCAACCGGTGCCGGTAAAATTCTCCTCGAAATTTTAATATTCAACAAACACGGCTTAGAACACTTCAAAGGGGCCGATAGAGTGGAACCTCCGTGAATTAACTTTGCTTTCTTTGCTCGTTCNTCAACCGGTGCCGGTAAAATTCTCCTCGAAATTTTAATATTCAACAAACATGGCTTAGAACACTTCAAAGGGGCCGATAGAGTGGAACCTCCGTGAATTAACTTTGCTTTCTTTGCTCGTTTCTAACGGTCCCTCAATCCCGTTCCCATCGGAATTCGATTATTCAATTTTACACAATTCAAGTGCGAAATAGATGTTACCAGCTACAGTGACTTCCATTAATATTCGGACACATTTTGAAACGATATGAGATTTAAACATAGTACTTAAATATTGCGTAAAGTATAGGACGTCAGTTTTAATTTTATATATTATATTTTATGATCGATTGCATTCATCGATTAGTTTTGACATATGTATTTAGAAGCAATTATCATTATTAGTTTCCGTGACTCGCACTTTGGAGAGAAATACTTTTTTTAATAACCCTCCTATAGTCCCAATTTTTTCAGCTCTGAGAAGCCCATGAAAATAGATTCACAAGGACTTCTAAAAAAATGGATAATATTAATTAAAACAATTAAAATATGTAAAATGTAAAGCCTGATAGATCGATCGCGAAGGCCAAAGAAATTTTTCGAAAACGTTGGGACATTTTGCAGGTAAACGCGGGGTCCTGGGCAAAGAACTTTTAAGCAACGTTCATAGCGGTCAAACAAGCTGAGTGCACTCGCCGTAAAAGACTTTCCAAGGCGCGGGGCCCCTTTGTCGGCTCATTTTTCTCGAAACGCTTTTACCTGGTAATGGACCGGAGGAGGCGACAGGACGAATCATTCGCCGGTTAGAAAGGGGCGAACATACGTATAATGAATCACGGTGGCGGGCGCAGCGCCGCTTTTCTTTACGAGTTAAGCTATCGCGCATAACCCGCAGCGTATCACCGCGAATAATTGGCAATAAATTTCGCGAAATATCTCCAGCGATGGTATGCCGGCCACTGAATGTTGCGTTTAGCTCTAAGAAACGCTGCGTTACTTTTTTCCGGTTATTGCTCGTAAAAGAGCGTGTCGATTTAAATTACGATCGACGCCGCTGCTGCTCGATAAGTTGTTTTATGGAAAGGCTGCAACGTTGCAGCAACCAAGTATTTCAAATCCGGACAGTGAATAAATAAAAAACTAGAGACTCAGTTATTTTAATATTAGAAATATTTACTATCAAGAAGGGGTTGTTACGTCCCAAGTATTTGATAATGTTAATTTAATATATTTATAAAACATGAATTAGATATTCACGTTTATTATAGTAACATAGTAATGAGAAGATTTAATGCAGAAATAACATGTCACCTCTGTCACATTTGCTATACCTAAATAGCACTAATTAGTACGATCTGTGAGGTCCTCCAGAAATATTCACCGAGCGAAATTCGAGATCCAATACCCAAGCCAAAAGCTAGTTCCTGCGTGAATCAATTAATTACCCTTCCGGAAATATTTAACCCTATCGTTTCCACGCCGCAGGTCAACCATTTAATCCATGGAAAATAGCATAATCCTGTCGAATACCGAGCAAATAGAAATTCTAATCTTGATTATAAATTGGAAAAACTAATTATTATTAATTTTCATTTAGTTAAGTTATTCAGATAGAGCTCAAAATATTTGACAAAATTAAATAAGAATAATAGCCTCTTTAATATTATAACAAAAAATTAATTTAGCACATTTGCATCTAATCTAAANAAATAGCATAATCCTGTCGAATACCGAGCAAATAGAAATTCTAATCTTGAATATAAATTGAAAAAACTCTAATTATTATTAATTTTCATTTAGTTAAGTTATTCAGATAGAATTCAAAATGTTTGACAAAATTAAATAAGAATAATAGCCTCTTTAATATTATAACAAAAAATTAATTTAGCACATTTGCATCTAATCTAAAACTAGAAAACCAGAGATGACATTTCACGATTTAATAATAGACAACGATGCTCACAAGAAGATCGAGTTCAAAATACCAGAAATCCATCATAAAATTACTGATATGTGAAATTCCGAATCGGTATGGATATAAAATTGAACAAAACCTCACGAATACGGATTAATCTGGTGTACGGTATGACAAGAGGCCGGGCAGGCCTGGAGATCCTGTAAGAAGGAAGCGGGGATCGAGAGACCCCTTCAAGTATTCCGGCAGGGTCGTACAGCTTCGGGGTACCTGCACGAAAACTGGTCCAGGGAGGAGGAATGGCGCATACAAACGATCTCGTCTCCGCTCACTCCTCGAGGCGGCCCCGCACAATCGGCTGACCCTCTCCTCACCACCCCTGCACCATCCTTAGCCTCGTCCGACCTTTATCCTTTCTCTTCCTTTCGCCCATCATCCGTCTGTCTCCCTTCGGGATCGCACGGCCCCGTATCGGGCATATTAGATTTTCTCGCGTCATCTTCTTATCAAGTTTGAAAAAAACAGGTCCCGCATGGAGTCAAATAAATGTCCACGCATAGATTGCACGCGAATATCGTAAATAAAAATGAATTTAGTTTGCCTAAATAAGGAACGAGGAAAAAAATGTGTCGAAATTAAACGACAAGGAAAACTATTTGAATAAACAGTAGAGCTTGAGTGCAGGTGTTGCGTATCAGAAGTTTCCCCGTGCCTTTTGAAACTGATTAATTGGCAGAGGTGGGAGATAGATTGGATATTCGCGGGAGAAAGTCGCGATAAATCTTGAAAGTGTGCGAGAGAAGAGGGTTAAGGATAACGGGGAAATAGCTATCCGTTCGTTAACTAGAAAGCGGTCAATTGTAATGTGTAACGTGGCACGAGTTTGTGGTCTGATCAGAGATTCGCTTCTCGAGTTACTATGCGAGTTCAAGGCTGTTTGATAAGTCGTGAAATGTTTCTTTAAACACACAGAAATCGTTTAATCTAGGCTAATGATTTCTTGGTACTTTTGTGATAATTCTGTTTAAGAGTTGTATTTTTATTAAAAAACGAGGATGTATTTTAAGAAAGATTTGTGCGATTTATGTTTCATTCGTTATGTATATTATCAGTTCTTAAAATTCTGATTGATAAGAGCAATTAATGAATATTCCAAGATAGCCACAGATGACATTGGTAGATATTTACTTAATCCTCTAGGAACCAATTAATATCCGTTGACGTCGATCGTACGAGATAGACGCTTATAGTAATGTCAACTAATAAATTCTACTTATGATGAGAAGAATTAACTGATACCGATTTGGAATGAGGTCAGTATATATAAAATTCTCTCAAACTGATAAACCAATTTACCCTCCAAATTTTGTTGTACAAAACGAAGTTATACTTTTAGAAAAAGAATTTGTCAATTGCTTTATAAATAAAATAGAATTGTTTAAAAAAATGTAGGAAGTCTCTACGAACATTAGCATTGCGAATTCCTGCTAATCATACTAAATGGGTTTTCCAAGTGTTAAATGCCAAAGATTCTATCTATCGTCTTCCCTCCCGAATTCGGATTACATTAGAACGTAAAAGCGAACGGTCCAATAAGTCGTAAATATTTGTGAACACTTCATCGGCGCTAATAGTTTTAGGTGTAGTTAAACGCGGAAGCTTGTACTTACACACTGGAGCCGTATTTTACTGCGTGTACAAAATAATAAAAGATTTATGGCTTCGCAACTTCTAGTCGTTTGGGATCAATTTTATCGATGTTTCGATTTTACGACACGCGTCATTTTATAACGCCGCCGTTTCGTCGGATTTTACANAACACTTCATCGGCGCTAATAGTTTTAGGTGTAGTTAAACGCGGAAGCTTGTACTTATACACTGGAGCCGTATTTTACTGCGTGTACAAGATAATAAAAGATTTATGGCTTCGCAACTTACAGTTCTAGTCGTTTGGGATCAATTTTATCGATGTTTCGATTTTACGACACGCGTCATTTTATAACGCCGCCGTTTCGTCGGATTTTACCGAAAGTTTCCACGGTCGAAATTTTATTTTCGCATTAGTTCCCGTCGAACTGGGAACCCGCGCGCTCGAATTTCTTACGCCGAGTTAGAGCGTGGAAGCCTGGCAACGGGAAGAAGTTGTCGGCTTGCCACGCATAATGGAGAATCGTAAGGTATAAGGTTTTAGTGGGCGCGGAATTAGCAAGTCCTCCCAAAGTTTTGACACTTCGGGGCTCCAATAATTTAGGACCTTTAAACTTGGCTGTCTCGCGGAATCTTCGGGGGCTTTGACGCTTCGGAACTTGCAACCGGTTGCGTCTTTGCCAAACCTCCTCTTCCATTAAAGTCCTCCCGTCTACACAGTTTCCCTCTTGTGGCGTTTTCTCTTTCGATAGCTTTACACAATGTAACTTGTAAACACTAAATAAAATCCTAAACATGTTTGCCTTACTCTCTTAATCTCAATAAGTGAAAATATCACTTATTCCATAAGTAATATCATTTATCACTTTTGAAAAGTGAAATAAAGTGTCAGTGTTATTTAGGTATAATAATATATGTGTAAAACAAAATGTGTTACATTTTTAAAATAAAATTAAAATAAAATTTTAAAAAATAATTATAATTGTAATTATTTAACATTTTTTCTCCTCATTTAAAACAAGAATGGATCATTTTCGGTTCACGTATTGTAAAAAGTTCTTTTTCACTTATTACGTAAGTGAACTGGTCACTTCTAGAATAAGTAATTATAGGTCACTTACACAAAAGTGAATAGTCACTTATTCTACGTTGGATACTTTGCACTTTTCGAATAAGTGCATATAGCTTTCAATACGTGTATTTTCACTTATTAATAAGATTAATTTAACTTAATAAGAGTAGATAATTGACTGACTCAATTTACTTCTAAGACTGCAAAATGAAAGTGCCAATTTTATAAACACAAGTTAGAATTTTTTTTAATCCAAATTCGTAATATGCATGATAAAATCTGCAATTTAATAATACTGGATGAAGCATAAAACTGCACTTTTGTGCAATCGTATCGCATAAACATTAGTCCTAATCCGGAGCATGGCCGTTTCCTTTCATGCATGGGATCACCGTGAAACTAATCTCTGTTAGAGCCGGTGCACCTTCCGCCCCCGGCGCGTCGTCCTTCGGAGATACCATCGAACAG
>SMSR01015837.1:15165-40479 GCA_019453355.1 Ceratina japonica | reverse complement strand
AAGAAGAAGATGAAGAAGCTGCCCGAAATTCCTTGACCATCGACACGCGGCTTTCTGGAGCACAGATTCTATCTGACAGTGATTAATGGGATTTCCTCGTGGCTCTCTATGATATTATTGCGCGCCAGTTACTGACAATTAAGAAAATTGATAGGGAATGAAACATGGACGTTTGAGCAATAATTATTATTTCTCAGATAATAAATTTGTAGTGAAACTACTTTCTGATTATGACAAATTCATTCATTATTTCTTAATTTAGGAACAGGTTTTATTACTGCAATTCCAGTTTTATTTAAAAGCTACTTCATCATGCTTCAATTAATGAGAGAGTAAGAAGAAACTTCCTGATCAATTTGATACGCGTATGTTGTATGTAAGAGGAGAAAAACCGTTCGTTTTATCTCGAAACAATCTATTGTAAATCGAGTAGATTGATTCCAGCCCGCATTGCTCGTGACCCATCGTTTTGGTCTATCCCACGAGTCTAATAGATCCCAAATTACTTCGTCTGGCCTTTGCCGAGCGACTAATCGAAGCCCTGAGCAAGAAATGTGATGACGAAACGCTCTTATTTCCAGAGAACAAACCGTGCGCCGATTATCTCCGATGAGGGCGTGTTATTAGCCCAATTATTTATAGAGAAATAACACAACATCGAACATTTATTATCCTAAACTCGTGAACATTTTTCTAAATTACTAGATTGGGAATGAATTTTATATCCCAATGGTATATAAAGAAATAGTAGAATGTTATAATCTTGCTTCGTGCTTAAGTTACCACTGTTTCATTTATATTCTTCCCCCGGGCAATTTAAATCCATGAAACGTTAGCCTCCTATCAATGTGAGAAAATCTGAATAAAGTAGCTCGCGTGTGAAAGTTTTCACAAAGTCACGGCGAGAGACAGTTCTCATGGACGAAATTAGAAAATGGAATACGATCCTTCCAATATATTTCCCAATAACAGCAAACATCCACGCCAGTGTCCTTCAAAAAATTAGCCTCATTCAATAAATTCCTTCAATTTTATGACAATTAATTAGTTATAACAAATTATGTAAAAAGATTACCTTTAGAAAAAATTGAAACTATAGCAGATGAGAAATCCTTATCGCTATCAGTTCTTATCAATGAAAGGCTAGCTCGTCTGAAACGAGAGGCTTTAAAGGGGCCAAAGTACTCAGAATCCGATTGCGAAACTGAATTCTGCCCGTGGCAACGACCGCGCATACTCTGACAAGCTGAGACGCTCGTTCGGATTCGACCGCGGCCAAACGCGGTATTAAGATTCAGTGGGCCAAGTACCCGGGCCCAGGAGACGCATACCGGTGAAAACAGTGATGCGAGTAACTTGAACAAGGCGCACGCTTTCGGTTCATCGACTCCTCCATCGATTCGTCCCTGACAGGCCGACCAAAAAGGTTTCTCCTGCTCCAGATCTAGTCCGATCTAGATCGAGCGAGAAACAATTACGCCTCTTACCAAAATACAATCCACATTCAGCATAAAATTAAGTCCGCACTAAACTGTGAGATGTTGAGGGACCAATTTATGTACTGTCAGACAAGATAGCTTGTCTCTCGTCTGTAACAAAATGTGACGACATGTACGATAGTTATTATCACTCAAAACATTTTTCCATCTAATTTTATCCCCGCGTTGCCTATATATAACAGACTAGGGGAGTTTATGCGTAATAAATTGTCNTTCTTATCAATGAAAGGCTAGCTCGTCTGAAACGAGAGGCTTTAAAGGGGCCAAAGTACTCAGAATCCGATTGCGAAACTGAATTCTGCCCGTGGCAACGACCGCGCATACTCTGACAAGCTGAGACGCTCGTTCGGATTCGACCGCGGCCAAACGCGGTATTAAGATTCAGTGGGCCAAGTACCCGGGCCCAGGAGACGCATACCGGTGAAAACAGTGATGCGAGTAACTTGAACAAGGCGCACGCTTTCGGTTCATCGACTCCTCCATCGATTCGTCCCTGACAGGCCGACCAAAAAGGTTTCTCCTGCTCCAGATCTAGTCCGATCTAGATCGAGCGAGAAACAATTACGCCTCTTACCAAAATACAATCCACATTCAGCATAAAATTAAGTCCGCACTAAACTGTGAGATGTTGAGGGACCAATTTATGTACTGTCAGACAAGATAGCTTGTCTCTCGTCAGTAACAAAATGTGACGACATGTACGATAGTTATTATCACTCAAAACATTTTTCTATCTAATTTTATCCCCTCGTTGCCTATATATAACAGACTAGGGGAGTTTATGCGTAATAAATTGTCTATGTACATAAAATCTCACCGTGATCCCTGATCCTTCGCGTGGGAGGAACTTCGGGGGCGGTGGAGCCTCGGCCGCCGACGAAATCCGCGGATTTTTTTCGGATCGCGTGTGGGCAGACACGTGCCACTTCGTCCGGGTTTCCCCGAGCCCTCCTCTCGCGAATATCTTCGCGATCGCTCATTTGTCGCAATTAAAAATAAAAAGGTATTACGTTATAATAAGCGCGCCGTTCTAATACGTTCGTACATTTGTATCCCCTTTATAATAATTTCATTGAAGAAGAGGAACACAATGAGGCAAGGTTCATTGATTAATTACGCGAAACGAGCGAGAGGAACGCGGCGGAGGTTTAACGGAGATCGGAATCGAGGCTCTATTCTGGTTGCGCAAGTTAGAAGGGAAATCCTTCGTCGATTACAAATGACGATCCAGAGACACAAAGTGTAGGTACGTACGTGCATACACGCGAGGACGTGAAATAAAATATCGAGGAATCTACGAGGCGTAAAGGCGCTGCGCGGTGGCGTGGCGCGCGGCCTGCCGTGATTTATTAAACGCGTGGGCGGCGAGGGAAAAGAGATCAACGGTCTAGACAATTAATTAGAAGTCGCGTAATGAATGGAAATACTGGGAAATCGTTACCTNTCTCACTTATTACGTAAGTGAACTGGTCACTTCTAGAATAAGTAATTATAGGTCAATTATACAAAAGTGAATAGTCACTTATTCTACGTTGGATACTTTGCACTTTTCGAATAAGTGCATATAGCTTTCAATACGTGTATTTTCACTTGTTGAGATTTAGAGAGTAGATAATTGACTGACTCAATTTACTTCTAATAAGACTGCGAAATGAAAGTGCCAATTTTATAAACAAAAGCTAGTATTTTTTTTAATCCAAAATCGTAATATGCATGATAAAATCTGCAATTTAATAATACTGGATGAAGCATAAAACTGCACTTTTGTGCAATCGTANGTAACAAAATGTGACGACATGTACGATAGTTATTATCACTCAAAACATTTTTCTATCTAATTTTATCCCCTCGTTGCCTATATATAACAGACTAGGGGAGTTTATGCGTAATAAATTGTCTATGTACATAAAATCTCACCGTGATCCCTGATCCTTCGCGTGGGAGGAACTTCGGGGGCGGTGGAGCCTCGGCCGCCGACGAAATCCGCGGATTTTTTTCGGATCGCGTGTGGGCAGACACGTGCCACTTCGTCCGGGTTTCCCCGAGCCCTCCTCTCGCGAATATCTTCGCGATCGCTCATTTGTCGCAATTAAAAATAAAAAGGTATTACGTTATAATAAGCGCGCCGTTCTAATACGTTCGTACATTTGTATCCCCTTTATAATAATTTCATTGAAGAAGAGGAACACAATGAGGCAAGGTTCATTGATTAATTACGCGAAACGAGCGAGAGGAACGCGGCGGAGGTTTAACGGAGATCGGAATCGAGGCTCTATTCTGGTTGCGCAAGTTAGAAGGGAAATCCTTCGTCGATTACAAATGACGATCCAGAGACACAAAGTGTAGGTACGTACGTGCATACACGCGAGGACGTGAAATAAAATATCGAGGAATCTACGAGGCGTAAAGGCGCTGCGCGGTGGCGTGGCGCGCGGCCTGCCGTGATTTATTAAACGCGTGGGCGGCGAGGGAAAAGAGATCAACGGTCTAGACAATTAATTAGAAGTCGCGTAATGAATGGAAATACTGGGAAATCGTTACCTACACAGACACATACGCACCTCGTATGCCTGCTGTCCATTTAAAAATCTGACATCTATCAGGGACTATCTCAATTGAATGATTACAGTTAATTACACACCCAATCGTGTAATAAATCGTGTAAAAAGCCACGTCATAAATTTCGAACAGTAAAATCATATTTCAAATAAGGCTATAAAGATTTGTCCTAAAAAATAAAAAAAATACTAATATTCATATGTAATATATTAATTGAAATGCCTGAGATTATTTATTAGACAACATATGTAACCGAAAACTGATATGGACTGTAAATCAAAATTTCATTCATGATCAAGTAGATATAAATACTATCAAGGCACTTAAATTTAACATGACACACTTTTTTTGAATATTCATTAATATGTCAGAAATTTTACGTGTAACATTGTATTATCTACAATATAAATGTTAAGAACTGATGTACGCTTTGGTGTATCGCGAACCGGCTGTAACGGGAACACGCGTGATTTATGTATACCCGGCAGATCACGTGCGGATGAGTATTTAAAAACGAAATTGACGTCTAACGAGTTAAAAGGAGTCAACGTGGAAGCACGCGTCGATATCTATAGATATCTGCACGTGTACTGAAATGGTGACTCGGTAATTTATGATAAACGCGTGTTGCTATGTTTACGAGCGTTGAAAAGCGTGTAGGAAAATTCTGCGGATACGCGAGTTACGTTTTTCCATTTTTTGTTTCGTCTAGTCGGCGAGTCAGTCGCGTTGGATCACGAGTTGAAATTAATGACGAACAATTAGACTGAACGGGAAGGACTGATTTGTTAATGAATTAACTACCTCGATGAATTAAAGTATGCATTCAATTTGATTGTATTAAACGATAATCAATTTAGTAGGAAGAGTTCTTACAGGATAAAATATTTCTATATGATTTCTTTTACTAAAGAAAATGCAAACGTAAATCACAAAGCCATATCGTGATTTTTATTTCACAAACAAAAACTCGTGGGAAAAAAGCGATGAATGTATTACTATTAATGACGATATTATCATGGAAATATGCATAATTAAATCTGGAAGACATTGAATATGTCCCTGAGTAAAGGTAACAATTTTCAAATAGTATTTATGTTTCAATATGGAGGGAGGAGAGAGAGAGAGAGAGGCGCGGCGGCCTCATTACTAATTCAAAGAGCCGAAAACGAGCCGGAAGTCCCACGATCCTCCAGGGCTAACGCGCACGTCAAGAGGACAAAGTTTAATTCGATCCACTTACTTTACGACGGCTATCATGCGCGTTTTACTACTTTGCATTTATACAGTTCATTTCCAAGATGAACGGCACGAGATAATAAAACGAGCCACTCGGATATATTAATAAAGAGCGAGATAAGCCCGGTTCATTAATGCGGAAGATGTACAATATGTATGTACGTACACGCATGTATGTTAAGCAACGCGTCAATTGATGAAACATTTCATGTAATTCAATTCCTCCATCTGTTAAATTCTCCCTACGAAGAGAGGGTCCATGTAACCAATTCCTTGAACTTGACACATGGTTGACTAAAGAAAACGGGGCACTTCAATTCCTTTCATTGAACATTTCAGAGTACAATGATCACGTGGGTTAGAATTTATTTTATTAGAAATTGCCAAATAATAATTCTTGCAATTTCCGGTTATGGATGATATTAGGCAAGAACACAGATAATGGCGAAAATCCTGAATCATGTTTGCAGATATTAAATTTTTACAACTCGCTTCTCTATAACCAAGCGATTAACATATTTGCTGAGATTGCTCATTCTAAACGAGATATATTTAAACAACGATTTCTTAGAACAGATAACGTTCTTATTATCCAATAAAGATACAGATGAATCGTTGATTTAACACTAGAACGACTGTCTTTTTTTTATACATGCATTTCTCCATTTAAAACCAGTCAAAATGACTGGTTTCGTCGTTCTAGTGTTAAGAACTGAATCATGTACTCTGGAACGTAAAACTGAGAAACGAAGAAATCATTGCTGATTCCACGTTTCTAAGAACGAGGGAGATGTAAATCTTGATTTCTCTAATTTTCAACATTGTACACGAATTTCAATGTGGAATTAAATCTGAGAGGCTTTCCTGCTGAAACAACGGTAAGAGCAACAAACGGGAGGATGTCGTGGCGAGGAACGTGTGACACGAAGTCGACGCTTGTCAAGGGACGAGCTACAAAGCAGTGGAAAGATAATTACGGACGCATCGTTTTCAACGAAATTTCGGGCCGCTCTTACGCGTACACCGCGGCGGACGTGTAATTAAACCTTCCTCGCGGTTAACTCTACACACGCGAAAGAGTAAGACAATTAGAGCGATTAACTGTGGCTCCCTCCAAATGTGGCCGCGCCGAAATCCACGACCGTCGAGGAAACCGGTCTTTGTGTCGCAGCTGCGTTCGGGCGACGCGGATGATAATAGGAAGCGACTGCAGTCGCCCGACGATGGATTAGTGTCGCGGTTCCGCTCTCGTTTCGAACCGTAATCTACTCTCCTTGTCGTGGTTCAACGGTTTTCATACATCATTTGCGGCTCGATTGTATCGATCAGCGTCCATAAATACGTATCCACGTTTTTATAATGATACGATATTGCAACGTGTTATCGCGCAGTAAAATGGGTCGATTCACTTTCCTCATTTCCTAACACAATCGGTAAATTATAATTAATAACACAACTCGTATACAAATTCTAAAATAGTTCCACAAATTGTATAAACCTTGTACCTTGTAGTTTTTAATACTTTGCAGCAAAAAGATGCTTGTCATGCCACGAGCATGGAAAACCCACATATGATTTGCAACATTATTTATCGTTCATAAAAACTGTCGTCACGATTTACACGTGTAAACCTATTATCAGTTTGTTATACAAAACACGCATGCGAGTATAAAGATGTGTATTATTATTAGCAATGTGTAAATGAAATGTAAATGCGGTCGATGGCAAAGAAATGCAACAACGCGAAAAATCCACACGTGCACGAGGAAAAAAATCATACATATTGGTAACACAGTTAAATTACCATAAATCATAACGATTACCATAAAACTCCTGTCTATGCGTTCACATATAAAAAACATAAACTTATACGTATACATATACATTCCTCAATCAAGAGAGGAAATGTGAATCATAAACGTGAAGATTTGTTTTAACCTATATAGATTCCTGCCAGGCTAACCGTGCGAATTATATTTGATAAAAAGTGCATAATTTTTGTCGGATAACAGGAATATGAATCATTTTATCGAATTTTTATTCGAATTCGAAAATTAGGCTGCGTATTTTCTCTGTATCATCGGTAATAAACAACGTTTGAATACGCACCTAACCTGCGATCGCCACGATGGCAAACGTTCAGGTAAAAAGTGATATTTTGCCCACTTACTTGCATGCTGTCCGCCGAGATGATTTCCCCGGAAAATCGGCGGGCCAGTTCAATGCCCAGGCGCGATTTTCCAGATCCCGTAGATCCCAAAATTGTTAAAATTGGCACACGCGACATATCGAACACACCACGAGCACTCGTAGCTGATCAAAACTGCGCATGCGCTGCCCCAGTAGTCCTCGTGCTCTCAACATTCCGTTCGCACAGTCGTGTGAACCAGTGGCGGTCGATTTCGAACTCGCATTCGTTTGAATTATGAAATCAATTGTATACTCTTTTTTATCAAATCGTCTCATACATAATGTACTTGAATTCTCAATGACATACGATTCAAATTAAGCAATTTTAATTAGTTATCAGTAATGCAACTTGATACGAGCTGAAAATATTATTATAAATACGCAAAGCATGACTGCGGAATTATATAACAGATTCAGGCCGAGGACACCAGGCGCCAGNTGACGAACAATTAGACTGAACGGGAAGGACTGATTTGTTAATGAATTAACTACCTCGATGAATTAAAGTATGCATTCAATTTGATTGTATTAAACGATAATCAATTTAGTAGGAAGAGTTCTTACAGGATAAAATATTTCTATATGATTTCTTTTACTAAAGAAAATGCAAACGTAAATCACAAAGCCATATCGTGATTTTTATTTCACAAACAAAAACTCGTGGGAAAAAAGCGATGAATGTATTACTATTAATGACGATATTATCATGGAAATATGCATAATTAAATCTGGAAGACATTGAATATGTCCCTGAGTAAAGGTAACAATTTTCAAATAGTATTTATGTTTCAATATGGAGGGAGGAGAGAGAGAGAGAGAGGCGCGGCGGCCTCATTACTAATTCAAAGAGCCGAAAACGAGCCGGAAGTCCCACGATCCTCCAGGGCTAACGCGCACGTCAAGAGGACAAAGTTTAATTCGATCCACTTACTTTACGACGGCTATCATGCGCGTTTTACTACTTTGCATTTATACAGTTCATTTCCAAGATGAACGGCACGAGATAATAAAACGAGCCACTCGGATATATTAATAAAGAGCGAGATAAGCCCGGTTCATTAATGCGGAAGATGTACAATATGTATGTACGTACACGCATGTATGTTAAGCAACGCGTCAATTGATGAAACATTTCATGTAATTCAATTCCTCCATCTGTTAAATTCTCCCTACGAAGAGAGGGTCCATGTAACCAATTCCTTGAACTTGACACATGGTTGACTAAAGAAAACGGGGCACTTCAATTCCTTTCATTGAACATTTCAGAGTACAATGATCACGTGGGTTAGAATTTATTTTATTAGAAATTGCCAAATAATAATTCTTGCAATTTCCGGTTATGGATGATATTAGGCAAGAACACAGATAATGGCGAAAATCCTGAATCATGTTTGCAGATATTAAATTTTTACAACTCGCTTCTCTATAACCAAGCGATTAACATATTTGCTGAGATTGCTCATTCTAAACGAGATATATTTAAACAACGATTTCTTAGAACAGATAACGTTCTTATTATCCAATAAAGATACAGATGAATCGTTGATTTAACACTAGAACGACTGTCTTTTTTTTATACATGCATTTCTCCATTTAAAACCAGTCAAAATGACTGGTTTCGTCGTTCTAGTGTTAAGAACTGAATCATGTACTCTGGAACGTAAAACTGAGAAACGAAGAAATCATTGCTGATTCCACGTTTCTAAGAACGAGGGAGATGTAAATCTTGATTTCTCTAATTTTCAACATTGTACACGAATTTCAATGTGGAATTAAATCTGAGAGGCTTTCCTGCTGAAACAACGGTAAGAGCAACAAACGGGAGGATGTCGTGGCGAGGAACGTGTGACACGAAGTCGACGCTTGTCAAGGGACGAGCTACAAAGCAGTGGAAAGATAATTACGGACGCATCGTTTTCAACGAAATTTCGGGCCGCTCTTACGCGTACACCGCGGCGGACGTGTAATTAAACCTTCCTCGCGGTTAACTCTACACACGCGAAAGAGTAAGACAATTAGAGCGATTAACTGTGGCTCCCTCCAAATGTGGCCGCGCCGAAATCCACGACCGTCGAGGAAACCGGTCTTTGTGTCGCAGCTGCGTTCGGGCGACGCGGATGATAATAGGAAGCGACTGCAGTCGCCCGACGATGGATTAGTGTCGCGGTTCCGCTCTCGTTTCGAACCGTAATCTACTCTCCTTGTCGTGGTTCAACGGTTTTCATACATCATTTGCGGCTCGATTGTATCGATCAGCGTCCATAAATACGTATCCACGTTTTTATAATGATACGATATTGCAACGTGTTATCGCGCAGTAAAATGGGTCGATTCACTTTCCTCATTTCCTAACACAATCGGTAAATTATAATTAATAACACAACTCGTATACAAATTCTAAAATAGTTCCACAAATTGTATAAACCTTGTACCTTGTAGTTTTTAATACTTTGCAGCAAAAAGATGCTTGTCATGCCACGAGCATGGAAAACCCACATATGATTTGCAACATTATTTATCGTTCATAAAAACTGTCGTCACGATTTACACGTGTAAACCTATTATCAGTTTGTTATACAAAACACGCATGCGAGTATAAAGATGTGTATTATTATTAGCAATGTGTAAATGAAATGTAAATGCGGTCGATGGCAAAGAAATGCAACAACGCGAAAAATCCACACGTGCACGAGGAAAAAAATCATACATATTGGTAACACAGTTAAATTACCATAAATCATAACGATTACCATAAAACTCCTGTCTATGCGTTCACATATAAAAAACATAAACTTATACGTATACATATACATTCCTCAATCAAGAGAGGAAATGTGAATCATAAACGTGAAGATTTGTTTTAACCTATATAGATTCCTGCCAGGCTAACCGTGCGAATTATATTTGATAAAAAGTGCATAATTTTTGTCGGATAACAGGAATATGAATCATTTTATCGAATTTTTATTCGAATTCGAAAATTAGGCTGCGTATTTTCTCTGTATCATCGGTAATAAACAACGTTTGAATACGCACCTAACCTGCGATCGCCACGATGGCAAACGTTCAGGTAAAAAGTGATATTTTGCCCACTTACTTGCATGCTGTCCGCCGAGATGATTTCCCCGGAAAATCGGCGGGCCAGTTCAATGCCCAGGCGCGATTTTCCAGATCCCGTAGATCCCAAAATTGTTAAAATTGGCACACGCGACATATCGAACACACCACGAGCACTCGTAGCTGATCAAAACTGCGCATGCGCTGCCCCAGTAGTCCTCGTGCTCTCAACATTCCGTTCGCACAGTCGTGTGAACCAGTGGCGGTCGATTTCGAACTCGCATTCGTTTGAATTATGAAATCAATTGTATGCTCTTTTTTATCAAATCGTCTCATACATAATGTACTTGAATTCTCAATGACATACGATTCAAATTAAGCAATTCTAATTAATTATCAGTAATGCAACTTGATACGAGCTGAAAATACTATTATAAATACGCAAAGCGTGACTGCGGAATTATATAACAGATTCAGGCCGAGGACACCAGGCGCCAGTTTGTTGAACAAAAATCTCTTTCTGTTATTGTATAACTTCGCGCAATGTTAAAACGTATCAATCTATCTCGCAACTTCCGATACGCACGAGTATCCAGCTGATAATTATGTGCGCATATTATATTCCGCAGCACTGTAATTTTAGCTGATTTCAGTGCAATATGCAGATGAATCAGACTACACGCGGTTGTCTTGACTCCAAGTGTCTTCAAAAATTCAGGGACAGTCTAGACTAACTATCGTTACACAGCAGTATTGAACTTCAGTGACATCGTAAACGATTTCATTAAATGGATCATACTAGTGTCACACCATTATGTCGTAACTGGTTGCACAATATCATTCAATGAACAATTTTCTGATTCATTTTATTTTCGCTATAGAAGCATATTACATAAAGTACATACTAAGTACATGGTCTCATCTGTATAGAATTCTGAAAAATGTTGAGATTTGTATATTTTCTATACATTTTGTATGTAATCCAAGAATTTTGTGATTTGCTTTATTTCCTGTATAGAATTAGATTATGTGGAGTACATACTAAATACATGGTTTCATCCATATAGAATTCTGATCAATTTTGAGATTTGTATATTTTCTGTATAGTTTGTATAACATTCAATGAAGAATTTTCTGATTTACTTTATTTTCTGTACAGAAGCATATTACATGAAGTACATATGGTCTCATCTGTATAAATTCTAAAAAATTGTGAGATTTGTATATTTTCTATACACCCTGTATATCATCCAAGAATTTTATGATTTACTTTATTTCTTGTCTAAGTATAATTTTATTGTACAAAATTTCTTGACACTTCCAGATGATTAATTATAACGTTGACACAAATAACGATGTCTTATCATTTGTTAACACGATCGAAATGAATGTCAGCGAGGTATTGTGTAAGACTTTATGCATCTCGCGAAGCAATCTATAATCTAATCCTCGATCTAATTAAGTATGTATAAGCCGTTCGTCACTTCCTTTTATCAATTAACGATAAGAACTTATCACACGTTCCGTTACATCACAAGCTACATTTTTTGGTATAAAACACATATGTACCTAGATAAGTACATAGGATATCTGTTTAAACAGATGTCTGATAAAATCAATGATTNTTCCAGATGATTAATTATAACGTTGACACAAATAACGATGTCTTATCATTTGTTAACACGATCGAAATGAATGTCAGCGAGGTATTGTGTAAGACTTTATGCATCTCGCGAAGCAATCTATAATCTAATCCTCGATCTAATTAAGTATGTATAAGCCGTTCGTCACTTCCTTTTATCAATTAACGATAAGAACTTATCACACGTTCCGTTACATCACAAGCTACATTTTTTGGTATAAAACACATATGTACCTAGATAAGTACATAGGATATCTGTTTAAACAGATGTCTGATAAAATCAATGATTGCCTGATTAAATTTACACAGCGACTCCTAACCGGTGATTAAGATACGCTTATGTATCTTCTTAGGTTCGAGAATCCGTCAATATAAAACCCCAGACAGTAAATAAAAAATCAGAATTTATACATTGGAAATTTTAATTATTCATAAAACTTCTCTGACGATTGAATAATTTAATGATTTCGTTAAATAAATGATATAATCAGAACCTAGTAAGAATGTGATCCAGTTTTTTGTAGTAACATTAAATTTTAACAATCAATTGTTGTTTTGATTGGAATAACTGTTTATATGACGATAAAAAACTACAGTCGAACAATACCTAGGTTCGAATTTAATCCCTTATCATTAGATAACACATAATTTGCCTAAGTTAAATGTATTATACTACGTAGTACATATCGTGTACTTATTACTTATGTTAGTATGAACTTCATGCAAATTGCGATAGAAATGTGTTGCGACTAAATTGTGCAACATTTTTAATTATTCGGCTATCAACGCGACGACCTTGCTCTGTCGATAGCGTTGAGGCCGTCGGTCCTCGTTGATTCACCCGCGCTGACTTCTTTGCATCACGTGAACGTTAAATTTAGAGATCAGTCTGCACTGCCAAAATTCGCTATGCCTACAAATTACATTGTACCTACAACTGTTCCACTCTAGCATTTGTAATATTATTTATCTTCAGCGCATATTTGCAACAAAGACGCTGCCAGCCAAATTGACACATTTTACAAGGTGTCTGGTCGCAGAAGACATTAGTACGTGCTACGCAAACTTGTTCCGCGCACATTTTTATTCAACCGAAATAAATGTCGTTGGCAGTCATTATCATCGTGCTCTGTTGCATAATGATTTTATTCGACACTATCTTTAGCGAGTAACCAGCCCATACTACAGTCAATCGAACACTCCTTTTCTTCCCTCTTTAATCTTTTTCACAAGAATTATTTTAGAAATAAAATTAAGCAAATAATTATCAAAATTTTATAATAAATCTACAAAACTTGATTTTAATTGTGTGTCACAAGAATTATATTAGAAACAAAATTGAATAACCAGTTATCAAAATTTTATAATAAATCTAGAAAACTTGGTTTCAATTGTAATTTATTTGGATTGGTAAATTTGTCTGATGCGTAAGACGGATTATTTGCTAAAGAAAACTCGGATGGAATTTTGGAGCTCGAACGAAGTTCTCGCCCTCCGGGCTGGCGGACAATTTGCGTCATTAATTTCACACCCGATAAAAGTTTGCCAACGATTTCGGGTTCGGTCGTCTCCCCCGATTACACGCAAGCATTTTCGGGGTTCCGTTACATATATAATGTCGTTCGCTTTATTGGCAACGCCGATGCGATCCGCGCGCGTTGCCCTCCGCTGCTTTTCATAATTCTCACATTTAGCCGCCTAATCGCGCCCCCGGCCCGGTCCGAATACTTTGTTGACGCAACGGCACGGGAACTTTCCACAGGAAGCGCGAACAAAAAAATGAAAAAAAGGAACTGTTCACGAAGGAATTTACTCCCTTACCTGTCAGACTGATTTTTATTGTTATTTTTATTACTCAATTCAATATCAATGCAGCACCTATCATTGATGACTGAAAGTTCAGTAGTGCACTTTAATAAGAAATGAAAAATGTTAAAAAAGAAGGAGGGAGGATTGTAAAAATAGAATGAGCGAAGGGGATGATTAGTCGAATGGTCATAGTTTTCGGCGACTGTTCCTCTTTTAATTTCTACTTTGGCTTACCTTCTCGACGTCGCAGTTCCGAATGTGTACCAGCCAGCCATTATCCTGGCTTTTTACGACGTCGAATTAATTCAACGAGCGAAATAAAGGCTCGTAAAGCCGGCGCAGCTCGTCGATCATACCCGTTAATCGCCGTAACGTGATGTACGAGTGAAATGAAACGAGTGATTGTGGAATGTAATTATCATTCCCGTTTCTTGCGCATTTTTCTTTCTTATTAAAAACTCGCCCGAAATTATTTCGTCGTTACAAATTAATCAACACAATTCCAGAACAAAAGATAAACGAGAATTGCAGTTCGATATTAAATGGATGTATTTATGCTTTTACTTGTATCTGAAATTCAATATTAAATAATCGCATGAAATATTGAAAATGGAAATGGGATTAGGTGGATTTTGGGGGTGAATGAGAGAAGAAACATCATCTTGGGTAAATGATACTTTATTGATATAAGATAATTCGAAATATAAATTGAAAAGGAACTATTTGACCCTTTTTCCAGAAATAAACCAAAAGAAACACCGAAGACTTTCGTTTTGCCTAATTGATCATAACTTATCGCTAAAGAGAAACAAAACCAAACAATCTGCAGTATCACTCAGACCTTACAACATTGCTTTGTCACATAATTTCGCATAATTCGAACAGTCGTCGAGCACAATTCCGTTCCTACTCAGCCGCAAAACGATCGAACATCAAAAAATACGTTTAGAAGTAGAATTCTAAGTCCGTCAAGAAAGAAACAATCATTCCTTTATAAAAATGGAAACTAGAAATAAAACGTTAAAACGTGTCGGACGAGCAATATTTCTTTTCACTTCTGCCTTTTCGATTTAAGTACAAATCCTACTTCCTTTCTCTTAGTTCCCGAAATCATTCCTCTCTTTCCTGTATCCCACTCTCTCGCTCTCATACCGTCTCCGCCAAGTCTCCTTACAAACAATCATAATTTCCCATCATTTTTCGCGTTTCGTTTTCTCTTTCTAATTTAACCGCATTAATTTGTCGTTTCCATTTGTCTCGTCTTCAAAACCGGCCGTGGAGCCGCGCCGGGCCCGGCCGGTCGTATCATTAATATAATATGCAAATAGTAAATATAGAGATATAAATAGTACTTCTAATATTACTATTTAACTTCTGGAATAAATATTACTTTTTCAATTTATTATCATCTATCTAAGCATAAATGTTATATATTTTTATATATATATATATATATTAATAACGTATATGCTCGGCCGCGGACGCGCTTCGTACAATCGCGTCGCGGTTCGCTTCGCCGGTTCAAATTATATTTTCGGTAAATTTTTTTTTTCGTTATCCTCGCTCGCGCGACGGCAGACGGCCGTTTACGTATGCTTAATGCGTGTTTTGCAGGGTCAAAGTTACGTAATTCTACGAGGGTGATCCTTAGGTTTCGACTGTTCCCCGGCAACTTCCGGTGCCAACCGCGCCGGGGATATCCAGCGGGATATCCGGGGGCCAAATATCAACGAAAAGAGAAAACTGGGCCACGGGAATTTGCCGGGAAACGACCAATTCTCGATGAAATCGTAACGTTCCCTCTCTCACCCGCCATTACTACTTATTTTAAACAGTCATTCGAGGTATAGGTACAAGTGAACTCTTTTTTTTTTTCTTATCCTTCTCGTTTAGTTTTAAGAAGGAGGTGGGTGCGGTGAACTTCGTCTATTATTCGCGAAATCGGCCGATCACGAATTCTTATAATAGATAATACGCAATGCATAATCTAATATATACTTATGATCGAAAGAAACAAATTATCCACGAAAGCGTTTCGGTGAAAAATAATTCGGCGCCCAGGTATGTATGCGGGGCGTTCTTATCGAATAGCGTTACAATTAATAATTAATATTAATATTATCGATAATATATTATATCATCGAGTAAACGGTTACATGCTATATGTTGTTTTATAATACGCACGATTATATGATTAGTATACGTAATATAATATATTATATAATATTACATATTAAATATTGTTACCGTTACAGCACGATTACAAACGCACAAGGGATTGGCTCCCGTTAATGCTAAATAATTGTTAATAGTATTGCTGGATAATAGAATAATTATATAATTAGCGGCGAACGGTTCGTCGTTCACCGTCGTTCTCTTGCGAGAATTCTTCGTTAGAACAAAATCAAATTTTTCGATTAAATATGTTTCCTTGGAACTTACTAATTTACATTTAAGCGGAACACGCAGGGTCCCTCGAGTTACATTTCATAATCTTAAAAAGAAAAAAAAAAAAGAATTGTGCAACGTGATTACAAAGCCTGTGTCGTCGCGAGAAGCGAGACGAAATACCAGCGACGCCACCCTCCCCCCGAGATTTATTAAAGCAGCTAAGTCTCTGTGGTAGGCGTTCGTCGAATCGACCCCCTGGGCACCGTCCGGACAAGTGTTAAAATCGTTAAAAAACGTTACCAAAATAACACTCCTCGTCGGTCAAGAACAGCACAAACACGCGTCTCTCTCTCATTCTCTTATATCGTAAAATGTGCGCGCAGATATATTACACGGTTACCGCGCGGTGTACGCTAATAAAAGTCGATAAAATTTACTAGATACGCGTTATCCTAAATGCCCACTTTTCGTCACGAGCTCGAAGTCGGTGCGTAGGGGGTCGAAGGAGGCGGGCGACGAAGACGAGGTACGCGCGACCTTTCCCGGCCTCGTGCCAAATCGCAAACGCGGGGAAAATAACAATGAAATTTCCACGAGTTCGCAGAATGATGAAAGCGATTTCCACCGAAAAGGGTGTCCATACGTCGTGATCGTCGCCGCGCAACGACGAACGTTATATTTTTTTTTAATTTTTTTTTCATCTTTACTTCTTTCCCTTTTTAGGGGGATGTGTTTTTCTTGTAAAAATAAGAGATTCTATTTGTCTATCTGTATATATAATATATATATATAATATATTCAGTATAACACGGATATCGCAGTTTCAAAAATCTGTCAATCGGGGTTCCGAATTTCTCTTACTCGATTCCTTTCTTCTAGTCTGTATATTATTATATATTCACGCTACACCCGCTGGCCACCCGTTCGCAAAAAGGGGTCCATTTTCGTTGTCTGACTCAAGTCTCCACCCGCCCTCACCGGCTTCAACCATTTTCATTAATCATCCATTCGCGTAACACTCGTCCCGTTCCGTGCTCCCCCGTCAATGGTTCGCGAACCTTATCGTACAAACGGTTTCCAGTAGCAACGTCATATAAAAATAAAGGGTTAAATAAAAAATATTGTTTTCCTCTGCATAAAAAACCTAACGTTACGTTTAAGTATTCATCATTCAATCCTCGAGAAAATTCCCTTCCCCTCCCCCAGAAAAATGGAAGAATCCGAGCCCCTTATCGTTTCTCCCCTACAAGTTCCTCTATCCTTCAACTTCTTGTACAAATGTACAGTTTCTTATATCAAATTTTTTTTTTACCTTAAATATACATTTATGTTTATATACAAAACACTTGCGATCTCAGAACCTTTCAGTCTCGCATGCAGTCTCTCACTATTACCTCTTTCTCTCTNTCCCCCAGAAAAATGGAAGAATCCGAGCCCCTTATCGTTTCTCCCCTACAGGTTCCTCTATCCTTCAACTTTTCGTACAAATGTACAGTTTCTTATATCAAATTTTTTTTTTTACCTTATATATATACATGTATGTTTATATACAAAACACTTGCGATCTCAGAACCTTTCAGTCTCGCATGCAGTCTGTCACTATTACCTCTTTCTCTCCTCTGTCACTCTCACTCTGTCTCTCTTCCTCGAGTTTCCTACTCATAGGTTCTCATGTTTTTTTTTTTAATTTTTTTTTCTGCGCTCGAACTGGTAGCAGTCGTCTTCGCGGCGAATCAAATGAAAAATCGTAACATCTCAAAACGTTAAGAAAATAAAAAGAAAGAAGAGAGTGATCTTGTGTCCATATTTCGCACGGAGGAGGGGACGTTCTGTTTCCACGAACGCGCGGTCCGCATCGATTAATTAACTAAACGCGTTTCACGTAGAAAAAGAAGTTTACGAAAAAAAGAGAAAAACCGTGGTCGCGAGATTCGTCTCGTGCCCCCGATTCGTCGTGCAACGCGACTAAACTAAAGAAAACCTTGACTGAACTAAAGAAACCGGTGTACATATATGTATGTACATATTCATTTAGTTAGCTGAATTCCGATTAAATTAAAAATGCACAGTGTAGATTCGAATCGAATCTCGCGTCGCCGCATCGAGTCAATCTTTCTCTAATCATATAGCGATAAACGGTAGAATAATAGTCATTGCGTTTTCCTTTCCTAAGCTAAAGCTACTTAATCGTCGACGTGTAGACAACACGTCGTTTTTCCTCGCTCTTCTCTCTGTCCTTTTCCGCAATTAACTATGATTATTACTATTATTATAACTAATATTATTATAATTATTATTATTATTACTATTTTTTTGTCTATGTGGCTAGCAGGTACGTTTGCACTCATGAAAAATCATCGTCGGATCGCGGCACTTCGTTTTTTCCCTCAATTCGCCGTTAATTCAAATTAAAACAAAAATACATAAATCTTATTCAATTTTCATGCGTCTTTCATTCGTCAGTTTAAAATCGAACGAACAAACGGTCCGCGATATGTCAGGGCTTCGTTAAATTTGAAAATAATCGGCATGCTTATTCCTAATGAGCCCCAAACTCTTCTGCTCAAGAAACGCGCGTAAAAAACGTTCGATTCGAAGGTCCAGGACGGCCCCCGGGGAAACTCTGCGCGCAATCCTCGTGTAAAATTACAAAGTCGTATATAATATTATCTTTTTTTACGCACGTACGTATACATAACATACTATATATATAAGAGAATAGGAACGGAGAGAAATGCGTCTCCACCCCGAAGCCTCAAACGAACGCGCAAGCGGCATCCAGTTAGGGATCGTCCCGGACGAATTCACAAGATAAAACAGCGTCGCGGCTGACTGTCCAGGGGAAAGTTCGGAGGAAAAGAAAGAAAACTAATGAAAACCGCGATGCGGGGAAAACNCGGCGGACTGTCCAGGGGAAAGTTCGGAGGAAAAGAAAGAAAACTAATGAGAACCGCGATGCGGGGAAAATAGAACGTCTCGCGATCCGACGGCTTTACTGTATTTACTCGGTGAGCAATTTTCTTTCAGAAATGTCTTTGTTGAGAGAAGGCCCAGAGATGTGTGTTCCAGTCGATCGAAGGGAGAAATGAAATGTGGAGAGCGAAGGGCGCGGAGGAAGATGACGCGAAGTGAGAGAGAGGCGAAATGCACTTTCGACGGGGGACCCCCCTCCCGAAATTCCCTCCCCGAGCTAACTATTCAGGCAAACAAACAAAAAAGGATACCTGGTGATCCTCCCTGACCAGTTTTAGGAAGCGTAACGCTCGGCCGGATCCATAACTGTGACTCCTCTTTTGTCCCTTTTCCTTCCCACGATGTCCCGACTCTATCCTTCTCTCTCGATTTGGCACGATACAGAGAACTCACAGGTCGGATGAACGAGCAGAAGTGTGTAGAAAAAGTGGAAAGCTACTATATATATTTAAAGAAACGATTCGTTGATTACTTTAACGCGGAGAGAAGGCTACCGTCTCTTACGAAGGCGAAGTCTATTGCGAGGTATGCATTATCATACTAATAATATATATGTATAGAGCTTTCGTAGCCGATGTTTCTTCTCTAACGAACGTCTTCGTCAGACCGGGAAGAGTTCGCGGAACATGGCCAATGATTTCTTAAACAAAGAATTAGTGGAACGCGCGATCCTTCGTTCAAGGAAATTCCGAACGCGGAGAGGAAGTGAAAATTCGTCGACGTTTTTCTCCTCTTATGTACAAGTAAAAATGTCGTACGTCAATTCAATTGTCGTGTACCTTTTCTTCGAGGATTAAAAATTAAGGCGCCACTTATTATTATCCTGAGTACGCGAACAACGTTGTTTTCCGATTAACAGTGTTACCGCTTTCTGAAACTTTTAGTCTTTTCCGTTACTGTTGTGTTTCTATGTATATATAAACTCGGTTTATTATTCTTAGGAATAATTAACGTTAATGCAGTGATCGTGTAACTCTGATCGCGTCACGTTTTCTTTGTTTCTCTCTTGTAACAATTATCCACTGACCGTGCGAGACACATCGCAGGCAGTATTTAAAACGTGTAAAAAGTCTGTCCGTCGAAAATAGAACGGGCGCTAGGTTATACGTACAGAGTAAATGGTAAGAAGAACTTCGTCGAAACTCTACCGCGGTTCGATTTGTAAGGCCTTTGTGCATGTCTCGTGCTCGAACAGTTTCTCAGTCCACGGCGAAAAATCGTTAGTCTCCCCAATTAAAAACGTCGTCGGTTGTCCGTTTGCAAACGCGTCCGTTCCCCCGATATACCGTAAATGGATTCGCCGCGGCATTCCCGTAGGAAGAAACCGCTTGACAACGTGAATGGGTCTGTTTCGAAAAACGTCCTCGAAAAAGTGGCTGTACGGGGGCGCGGAGTTAAAAAAATTCGACTCGGCCGTCTCGAAAGGACTTAATTTTTAAGAGAGGCCTCTGACCCTCTTCGCTTTCGTATGCGCCACTCGTCCCACCCGTATCCCGGACTGCATTATTATTACCGTGATTATAATATGTACCTATATAAATTTCAAGCACTTGGTTTGTGATTCAGGTTTCGGTTGCCGTCTCGTCAATTAGTCTTTAATTAATCTGTATCCGTGTTGCGTGCGCGCGCGCGTGTGTCCGTGTGCGCGATCGCCGCGAGCGTCGTATAACCGTACGCGTACAGTGGCTGCAAAAAGTATTCCGCACACGCCCATATTTTTACCGCAGTCGATAGCGACCACTCTATGACCCATTAATTGAAACTAAAAAATCCTCCGGCTGAAATCCGTACAAATTAACCGGAGAAACAAACGNGTCGATAGCGACCACTCTATGACCCATTAATTGAAACTAACAAATCCTCCAGCTGAAATCCGTACAAATTAACCGGAGAAACAAACATTTTTAACTTGGCGAGGAAATTGTCATACTGAGAAGTAAATGCAAATTGAAAATGAATCACCGCGACTGATCGGCGTGTAAATGCTAATACAGGCTTATATGCAGTCGCACTGTGTGTGTGTGTGTATGTGCGGCTCTACTCCGCGGCGCGCTATTTGTATCTGGTGTAACCGGTGCGTGCGCGCGCGAATTACACAACGTAACCGGAATGAATGACGAACACGCCGGGAACGTTACTTCCGGATGCACGTGCGCGGCGCCGTTTCCCAGAGAGGGTCTCGATGATCTCTTCGCGGTCCTTGCGTTTCATGCGTTCCCCGATCAATTCCCGTTCCCTCCTACTCGCCCCCCCCCGGCTTCCCTCCGCGTCCCGACTTTTCAATCCCTCTTTAATTTTCGTCCCCGGCATTGCCGGGAGACCGCGTATTCTTCTTTCCCCCCTCCGCGTATCCGTTCGCAATGCTCGCGCGCCTTCACAGACAACTTTATTAAATGCCAGAGTGTGCTCTTTAGAAAATTTCCGCGTATGCAATTTACACGTATGTGCACGCTTCGTTCCGCGTGCCGTGTACGGTCCTACCATGTCTCGCTCCTTACGTGTCTCTATTTTTTTGTAAATTTTCCTATTTCTTTCAATATAGCCCATAAAAAGTATGTATATAAACGAATACTGTTACCTACACATGTAATGAACACATTGTTTCGCTTTTTTCCCCATTCAATTTCACCCCGCATTCGCTTTCCTCTACCCGTGATGCGTCTCCCCCGGTTATTCCCTCTTTTTTTTTTTACTAACGCGCGATCTTAAACATTAACGCAAACGCTTCCCTCATTCGCACGTCTCGATCCTCCTTTCTCTCTCTCTCTCTCTCTCCCTTTTACACACTTACGCGTTCTCTCCGTAGTTCGCAATATGCATATATAATATAACTATGTACTTTACGTATATGTGTTTCGTATATATATCTTAATATTTTTTTACTGTATATAATATACTTGAATATATACATTATTTACATGCGTTTAAAAGCGTAGCAGCTCTGAAAAACTCTGGTCTCGTATAAAACCGTGTTGCAGTTCGCTCGTTCACTATCGCGAACATGTACCGTGAACGAAATGAAAAATTTTTCGAGAAAAAAAAAGAAGAAGAAGAAATGGAGAAGATATTAGAATACGAATTCCTACTTCCTTTGAGATCTCTTCCTTATCAATTTCCGAGTTCCTCGATATCGTATAAAATTGTTCGTTTGAAGAAATGAACAAAGGGAATCCCCTCTTCCCCCGCTGTTTTTTTGTAACAGATTTTAATAACAAAGAAAGTAATGCTCGAGCATTGTTTCTCTGGTCTATTGCACAGTTTTACAAAAATGTGGACGTAAGTGTTGTTGTGGAACTGCGCGCTCACAAGCTTTCACGATCGATGTGGCGCGTTTCTTCCGTGGGAAAAATCGGCGGGGGAAGAAGAAAGGCTACGGGGGCGTGAATCGAACGGAATTGTACATCTGTCGTGTATACGTGCGACTCTAGTTCGATCAGAATAGAAGGAAAAACGTCTCAATTCACCAAAAATTTTTCCTTCAGATGCTTATGCAAATGTGGGTAAAATATGCGAATATGTTATTAAAGTTCACAGGACACTTTAGTGATTAACTGTAAGTAAGCTTGTGTACCAGATACAGGCTATTTTCTACCTACACGTTTTGTGAGTCACACTCCCTCTCACCTACTTGCGAGTTTCCCAGAACACAGGGGGCGGGAGAAGCATGTAGATTATGGGCATCAAAAGGTATGACACTCTTGCAAAGATCGCACAGCGATCGTCAATGGATTGGTAAACAATTGCTATTAGCGTGTTTAAAAATCGGCGCGAGAACAATGGAATTCAATAAGGAAGAGATTTGTTAAAAGGTACCGCGTTGCTTAATGGCAACTGGCACTGTTTCATGTATCACTTCTCTCGTGTGCGTAGGGCACCGATTAAAAGACCAGAAAGTCGAGAGGAATACGATGAATTAATTTTGGGGCTTGGTCCGTGGTACAGCGAGACCTTTTGATTTAGAAATAGTGAAACTGCGAGGTTCGCGAGGAACATTTCTGAATATTAATAATAAGCGTGACTCCCCCCTACATCAATCTTCGATCTTGGCTTCGACTTCCGCGATATCGTTCAGATCGCCGCATAACTTCTGCGAAATTAAATCAAGCGCCCTTCGAACTGTACGGAAAACTCGTTATTCCCATTTTGCAAATTGTGTCGTCGTGTTTCGTGCAAAATCTAAAATCTAAACCTAATAAATAAAAAATCGAAGCTTACGCGGCGATCTCGTAATTATCATATTCATCAGGAACACTGTTATACTCCAGAGAAAATTCTGTTTTATCCTGTTTGACGCGAGTTATCGATGCGAATCTTAAGAAGAAAAGATAGAAACAGAAGTTCACGTAGGTTCCCGTGTCTGTCTAGCGTACATATCTTTTCAACTTTTCATTTTCCAAAAGGACAGACCCGACTGGAAACCAGTCCGAGTACACCGGGATACGTTTCCGAGGCTAGTTAGCCGGGCACGACCGGTGGTGCTAATGCCGGACAACATATCAGTGATAAGCCTGGCTCGTTCTCCCCCTCTTCCAAGTCGGTTTCGCATCGGTAAACGAAATCCCAAACGGCGCGTCGAGATCGCGGCCGAGTCTCATCGAGACCTGTTAATAATCGCCCTCCGCGTTCTCCTTTTGGCTTTCTCTCGGTACGCCTCGCGCTTATCTAAATGCAGCCGTGATTCGCGACGAAATCGTCTGTATAACGCGTGTACAAGCGTTACGGTCGGGAACGAAAAAGAAAAAGAAAAAAAAAAATGCAAGATAAAACAGCGATTCGTTTCGCGGCCGTATCCTCGATCTCGTCTGCCGCTTCGAAATACCGTTCCCCGTGTTCCCTCATTTTTTGTAAAGCGTATTGTATAGTTGTATATACGACGTCGCATTCCCAAGCTGAACGGAAACCGGTCGTAGCCGATAATCCACGCGATAAGCGACACTGATCGAGAATCCGAATAGTAAAAAATAGGATTCACGTTAGTGTCCGGCCGTGACTCTTCCTTACCGCGTCTCACCGTGATAATAATTGTCGAACGGAAAGTAAAAATTAGTCTAAAGTCAGTCCCGCTGATAAATACCTTGTGAAGCCCAAAACTAATCGTCGATAACTTCCCCTCCTCTCCGACGCGCAGAGTAGTCGTGCCGTTCGGAGAACCTCTTCTACAAATATACGAACTTACATACACGTAGAAGTATCCTCTTCGGAGTACTTCCCCATCGGCCTCCTCTTGGTGCCGATTCCATGCGATCAGTATACCTATTATCTTCTTCCGGTGCGTCGTCCTCCCGCTTCCAATACATATATATGCAAATATATACCTCTTTTCCTTACGCTAAAAAGATTTCATCCACGGTCGGTCCTTGTCTGCACTAATCGATTCGTGAGACACGAACAGCAACACGGGGTCGCTCTCTAAATCACCAGCAGGATCCTCCTCTCCTCGTTCAACAGAGTCCTCGTCCCAAACCGCTTTCCATGCACCGATGAAAATCTTGCCGCGACACGTCGAATGGAGATTCCTCGGCACAGGATGACCTTCTCTGTCGCGTTACGCAACGACATGTCCGACTTCCGCGCGTGCCGAGCGAATAGAATTGCACTCGCGTGCCGAATCGGACACGATTCTCCCGGGTCTCCCTTAGCGCGACATGGCGAGATTCCGCCTCAAATATCCAAGTCTCGTGCGAAGCATTTCCTGCACCCTCTTGAGGGAATTCACCGTTTGCTGGTTGCTCTCTTCCTGTTGGACTAGTGTATCACAGTACTCGGCCGCGCGTCTGAGGATCGCAACTTTCGCCGCCTTTTCGTTATGCATCACCGCCGGCACGAGCAAGCGCAGCTCGGTGAACGACTCTTTCAGCTCTATCCGCCTCGTCCGTTCGCTATTGTTGTGCTGAGTCCTCTTCCCCTCGTCGATGTCTTCGTCCGACGACGAACTCCTCGACGTCGCGGAATTAA
>SMSR01015837.1:0-14553 GCA_019453355.1 Ceratina japonica | reverse complement strand
TGACCTTCTCTGTCGCGTTACGCAACGACATGTCCGACTTCCGCGCGTGCCGAGCGAATAGAATTGCACTCGCGTGCCGAATCGGACACGATTCTCCCGGGTCTCCCTTAGCGCGACATGGCGAGATTCCGCCTCAAATATCCAAGTCTCGTGCGAAGCATTTCCTGCACCCTCTTGAGGGAATTCACCGTTTGCTGGTTGCTCTCTTCCTGTTGGACTAGTGTATCACAGTACTCGGCCGCGCGTCTGAGGATCGCAACTTTCGCCGCCTTTTCGTTATGCATCACCGCCGGCACGAGCAAGCGCAGCTCGGTGAACGACTCTTTCAGCTCTATCCGCCTCGTCCGTTCGCTATTGTTGTGCTGAGTCCTCTTCCCCTCGTCGATGTCTTCGTCCGACGACGAACTCCTCGACGTCGCGGAATTAAAGCTAGCCGACGACGTCGACGAAGCGCACCTCCTCGTCGTCGTCGACGTCGAGCGTTTCGACGACTGTCCAGATCGCACGTTTTTCGTTGTCGTATAGGGCTCATAGCGCTGCTGTTTCTTCGCCTGAGTCTTGCCGGTCTTCTTCTTTTGCGGGTCTTCGGGGTTCTTCTTCGGTCTACCTCGAGGTTTCGTCCCTGGCGGCTTCTCCTTCTTGATCGCGGCGTTCAATATCAATTGATGGCGATGATCGGCTGCGTCCTGTTGTACCGGCCTCTCGTACGTCACCACGTCGATCTCTTCTTCTTCTGTAACAAACAAATAATAGGAGACGCTTTTTACAATCGTTCTCAATCCAGTCTGGATATTAGAAATAATTGTACGATCGAACTCTATGAAATGATAAAAAATTTGAAGGACGATTTGTACGTGGTAAATCATTTCTTATTTATAGGTGGACTTATACTAGATTTCATTCACAATTTGCAAGAATACGCGAAAGTCTGTCAGGTACTGTTACCGGAGGGGATTGAATAAAAAATAGATCGTGACTAGTCTTTTCATGACGTTAGCTATGTAATCGGTGGCAGAAAAAAACGTGAGCGGAGCTTATTTCGAGTCAACCCTGAACCCGAGCCGGATACTCGATATCGTTTATCTCTAAAGATCCCGCTCTGTCCACGAACCAGAACAGAGAGATAAATCATCGTCTACCGTTACTGACGTCACAGCTCGCGAACAGGATTCGTCAATGGCACCGAATTAAATCGAAATCAAATTAATAGGAACGATCCTACCTGCACTATAATTAAAATATTTTAGAGGACTATACTAAAGAGAGTATAACAGATGTTCGGTTACACCGACGATTTTGGGGAGTTGGCAGGTTCTGCATCTTGGGCGATCGTCGAGGTTAACAAGCATCGGACGCGGACGGAACTTGGATGGGTGACCGTTTTCTGGCGAAGCTTTTTTCAACAAGGGAAACAGGAGGTGTGGAGCGTTCAAATTCGGTGTCTAAAGCATACTATGGCTGGAATTTTTGAAAATAAATTTGAGAGGAATAGGATTGGATAAGCTAAAACGGGTTTGAGCGCGTGTCGCGGAGGCGTGCAGATAGTCACACGACACCGTGGGCGTTTTCTGCAAACTGTGTCATCCCGTGGCACGTATCGGACCAGACAATCGGTGGAAATCCGGTTGGTCCAGATTCTTCCCCGCTCGCGATTGTAACTCTCTCCTCAAGGTCAATGTTAGGGACATAATCGTGTCTCGACCTTTTTTCTATATTCTCTCCCATCGACAGCAATTATAAAGTTAATCAATACTACTATTTAAATAAAAAACAATGAATAACTAACTGGTTGTCTAGTTAATAATTAATAATAAAAAATATCTCTAATAATAATCAAAATCTTCGTAAGACAAAAGAAACGTTATATTGAGCATTAGACTTGCAAGTATCGTTTAAAAACCCAAGGAAGAACAGTTTTAATTACAGAACGACGACGAGAGGAATGCGAAGCGTGAAGTCGATTCATGCCGCTAGAAACGTTCCTCCCGTCTGGCCGTTCACTCCGCGATCGCTGCGCTTTCATGCATCAATGTTAACGCTCGGATTATATTTCTACCGGCTGCACAGTTCAATTCCTGCAATCCTGTTCGCGCGGACGAGGAAGCAGTGATACACGAAGCGTTACGAGATCGCGCGCGTAATGAACTTGACCCGATACACGCGGTCGGAAATCGAGGGAAAAAAGCTGCCTCAGTTAGAGTTAACGGGGAATTACTTAAGCATACATACAAGCTCGTTAACCAAGTGATGATAATAACCGTGATGCAAATCGTGTGCATGAATGAAAAGCATTCCCCGGAATGTTGCAAACATTCATCTACTTCCTCAGGTTCCGTAATGAAACAGGCGAACAATGCAAAGTTGCAAATATTAATTGACGCGTCTATCAAGATCTAACAGATCCTGAATTAAACTTTCCAACTACTCCGTTCCGCGTTTAATTGCCGATCTCCATAAGAAAATAATTGAGACGCTCTCATCGGGTCCATTTAAAGTCACGGGCGGCATCAAACGGGAAGAGCCGCTCGAGGAACGAGGAAGGCGGGAGAAAAAGGCCGCGCGTATATATTCGTGCAGAAGGCAACGAAGCGGCGGATCACCCGGCGGGGTTCGCTCGTAACCGCACGCCGCTTCCACGTGTTTGGTCGTGCCGGGCCAGACACACGAATCCACGGACCTGGCTGGCCGACCGCCAGGTCGTCGCCGAGCTACTGCGAAAAGGCGCGAAACGTCTAAAAATAATTGAGCACATGAGCCGGCTAAACTAACTATAGGCAGCTTCGGCACCACTCGGACAGAGGACCACTTACTTCCCATCGCCCCTCGGATGCATCGTCATTAAACTCACACGTGCCCCCACCGCGTGCTTCCATTTCACATTCTTTCCCAGCCTTCTGGACACCGTCACCAACTTTCCCTTTTCAAACACGTTTTCTTCGAAGTTACATTTAGCTAAGAGAAGAACTGCTATTTCATCCCTTAAATCGAACAAATTGTGAAGGAGTGAATGATCGTAACAAAGAGTCTAACGCGATTTTCACTCTTTTGAATCGGCTTGTAATTGTAACACCAAAGGAATGAATGTCGAAAGCGAGAGAACGAGAAACAGAGAGAGAGAGAGAGAGGCGTCGTCTAATCCGAACCTACCCCACTTGGCGAACGAGACTCGTCCAAAATTAGCAGGACCAGGAAAGAGACGCGGTCGCGCGAGTACGAGGCCGGTGCATGGCATGCAAGAATGGAAGAAACACGCCAGTGTGGTACCACTGTGCACGCGTGTGCCACGAAGAAGGAGGCTGCGCAGGAAGGTCGAGCGAGCTAGAAGAAGGCCCGTGGGATTGTGCCGAGGGAAGCGGGACGGTTGCCGGTGCTACGATGGTAACCAGAAGGAAGGGAGGGAGCGTTCGCCGGAAGGGAGGGGGCGTTCGCCGGGAGAGAGGGGGTGCTCGCCGGGAGGTAGAGGAGAAAGACAGAGGGGGCGAGAAAGAGCGAGGTGGGGCAGGGGGTAGGAACGTCAATTCTCGGCAGCACGTGCAACCGCGTAAGAGCGACCTTGGGGGTCAGTGCTCTCCGTGTAAGCAGGCCATAGTAGTACGTCGACGCGAATCGATCGACTGTCCTCTCTCGTTGGGATAGGCGACCGCGAGACGAGAGAGGGAGAGAGGCAGACGGGACGAGGTTTTCGTGATATCGAACGGTCGCGGCGGAAACGCTTTGAAAAACCGACGGTGGGGGCGAGCCGGCTCACTCTCTCTTTCTCTCGCTCTCGTCTCCTCAATGAACCGCTCCCGTCTATCCCGTCTCTCCGCTCGCGCCCGGAGGACGAGCAGCATTTTTCTCTCGCTTTTTTTTCTGCCACAGACAAATCCCTTTTGGCTGATTACGCGTTTTGATTTGTACGCTTCAGCCAGGGCGCGGCACCCGTCTGGCTGGCTGGCTGGCTTTCCACCGGGGCGGGCGGCAGCCAGCGCGCACAATGCGCAGGAACGTAACGCGACCGCTCCGCTTTGGAAGTGAACGTACCGCGTAGTAGACGTTTCTTTGATCCCGCTCGGAGATAAATGAGACAAGTGTCCGGGAGGCTCGGGGCACCGGACCCCGCAATATAAATTATGGAATTCAGTCCGGCGTTGTTCCGTTCGTTAAAAAAAAAAAGAAATAGTCCCGAGCGTAATAGGAACGAGAGCACGGATACCGCGCGTTCGCCGATCCGGGCGCGCGCGAAGGGCGTGAAAATTCCATCGCGGCGAAGGGAAAGTAAGCAGAGAGAGTCCGGGTAACGTTCGTCGAAGGCCGCCGCCGCGCAGTGATTCAGTCGGTGCACGCCGCGTGCTATCGGCTCGCTCATTGACGCAAGGTTCGCAAGAAAAGATCGCGGAGGAAAGTGGCCAGAGGCATTCTCGCGGCGCGCTCGAGCTTTGCGCGCCGACCGACCACGATATGTGGGTCTCCCGACGTCCGGTGACCCGTTACTTCCCCGCAGATAACCGCTACCAGAGATATCCTATACGTACGCGGCGGCCCGGCTATGCAAGCTCAGCCAGAAATCCGCGCGCGTGGTCTGCATCCCGGTGACCCGCGCGAACTCCTCGGCCGAAGTATTGATCGGCGACTTTTTCGAGATCACGTAACTCCCCCCCCGGTGTCTCCGCGCGAGCCGAGATAGCCACCTTTTATTTGAAACAGTCGATAACGAGCGGAACGTCGAAATATGTCAGATCTAGGGTCGAGCGATTCAAAGTGCGCGTAAACTAGGTTGACGTTCCCCGCCGCCGCACGTTCCAGTCGTGGAATCAAAAAGTAGAAGTTCCGTTTGTCATGGGATTTCGTCCCCGAAATCCCGAGCCGGTGTCGCGCGGTTCAAACGTTTAGAGAGATGACAATCCCTTTAAGCAGAGGCGCGAACGTGACGGCACGTTTCTCTTCCTGGTCAACTCTCGTCTGTATGTGCGTCCGTATATGAGGCGAAGCCATAAATCTCGTCGTGCAAGAGGCACCGATGCCTCGTACTACCAGCCGACTCATCCAATCCAGTTACGAAAGTGAGCGCCAATGCATCCGACGGTGCAAAGTGCTCTCTTTCTCCCTCTCTCTCTCTCCCTGTCTTTCTTTCTTTCCCTCTCTGGGTGCCGCCGCTCGAAAGTCACGAAAGAACGGCATTCGTTCCACGCGAGAAACGGTTCGCGGGGGACACAGAAATCGGCGCGTTGCGTGCAACGAGCCAAACGATCCCGGAATTTTCTCCCGGTACACTGCGATAATACATCAACGACGCATACTTAAGGTATCCCGCCGGCCGGGAGCCAGGAGGCGAATTTTCTAATCGCCGCCCCGTTTCGAATTCTTCTCCCGACTTTAAATACCAGCGCGGACACCGTCGATTCAAAGCCAGCGATAACGGACAGCTGGCGAGCCACCCACGCCCAGTTTTCATCGGCGAGCCACGGGCTCCTCTCCGCTCGAGTCGGAGTAACAAGGAGGCGAGGCTCGTTGAAAAAAATCACAGACCATAACGCGTTACTATCCGACGGTCAAGTCCAATTACGAGCAGCAGCAACCCCCTTCCCGCCTCCGGGCTTTTACACGTTACGCGCGCGCTCGTGTGCGCGCGGATGCACGCGGAAGGCATGACCGCGAGAGGTATTACTACCTTGAGTAACGGCGGCCTACGCGAGATACGAAACCCGGCAGACGTATCCAGGGGATAGTAGCCAGGAGACGACCCGGTGACCAGACGCCATTCAAGCCCTGCCTAGCAGACACCCACCCACGCAACGGGATGGATGCACTTTCGTCGCGTCATCGACGTTACCGCGAACCGTCACGCGCACCGAGTGCACCGTCGATGATGCCTTCCCGGGTGCAACCGGGTGACTCATGACGGCGCTACGGTGACGCGGTCAGTGTTTAAAGTCCTCTATTGAATTCGCGATAGTCAACGTTCTATAAATGGATGTTAGACGACGTTTCACGTTACTTTAAGGAGGTTCATCCGGTTAAGGAATTAACAGATAGATCTCCAAAAAAAAATTTGATAGTCTGTAACAGTATACCAGGATACCTTAATGATGAGACATTAACATAAATAGTTTTTACAATTTTACATGTAGTCATATGGAAAAGAGTCAATACCTAATAAATTAGCGATAGAAGTCTGGGAAATCAGACAGTTTTGAATGAAACTTATGCGATATTAAGGAGAATCATATAACGAATATTTTAATTGCAAATTTAGGTAGATTGGGTGACTATGAATCGAGAAATATCTAAACACAACAAACGAAATCTGCATCTTTCAGCAGTAGATAAACTCCGTTATTAACATGTACGCTAGTCAAGCGAGCTCCCCTTTTCTATAACTTGCATTTGACTTGCTATGTACCAGATGAACCTCCTTAAATAAATAGTATGAATTTGATAAAATCGCGGGGACATTATGACTACGTAGTTTTTTTTACAAAGAAATTCTAGCTACTGATCGATATAGACGGTCGATACAGAAAAGCGGAGTACACGGAAAAAGCATCTTCGTTCCAGCGTCTTTCTCCTTGGTCGATTGACTCGGAGAAAATGCCAGTCGCTCGGTATTGGTACTTACGACCGTCTCTTTCCTTTCCTTTCCCTTTTTTCTCTTACCGTCGTCGCTCTCCTTTTGGTACACTGTATTCGGTTATTCCCTTCTCCCTTTCGCGCTCGATCGATACGCGAAAGAAAGGGGGAGAGAAAGAGACAGAGAGCGAAAGAGAGACAGTCCGATAGATAGATAGATAGAGAGACGGAGGTAGAGAGAAAGAGAGAGAGAGACGTCGGGCTGGCATGCCGCCTCGGGAGAACGAGAAATGCAATAAGAAGGAGAGAACCGTCTCGTCGGTCTGGCAGAGAGAGGAAAGGAGTGCCTCGGTTCGCGGGGGAAACGCGAAAGAGAGCTCGCGGCCCGTCGCCGCCGGTTCTCCCCTTTCTCCGCCCGATCAATTTCGAATCTCTAATTAGCCATCGCGATATTTACCGTCGACTCTTATCCGAGCACTCCGCGGAGAAACCGCGGAACGCGTTTAACGTTATCGGCTCGCTTAGCTCGGCCGCGAGACTCCTTGGAATTCGCGATTCGCCATTTCCGTATCGACGCGTAGTACAGAGATAAAAACCGGGACAAAGAGAGAGAGAGAGAGAGAGAGTAGTAAGTAGTATTGTAGCGTAGAAAGAAGAAGGCGTGCAACGTGCTGGGAAGGAAGTAGGGTGGCGGGTTTTAGGAAAAAGTGATCGCGGAGGAGAAAAAGTATCCCCTTTGATCGCGGCCTGAAGCCGGCCGGCATTCTAAAATCAGGTTTTACCAGTCTCATATTCCATCGTCCGATCTCCTAATTCCTGGGCGCGCGAGCTTCGGCATCCTGGTTCGTCGACCAGACTTGTGGATACTTAAAAAAAGAAAAAAATACGACTGCGAATTAATACTCCGGTAAAAAAAAAATTTTAAAGAACGTCTCCAACGGAATGTGTGCCAATTGTAAGACGAAATTTTCTACAAGATACATAAACCTATATATATTATATATTTGAGATCGGTCCGGTAGGAAAGTAAAAACCGTAAATAGTGACCCGACGCTTGTGCCGCAACGGTTATCGGAGCGGCGGTCTCTCCCACGCGGCCGAACTTAATGAATGAATGAATGAGCGAGTGAGTGAATGAGTTACGTCACGCCCGGAGATGCACATATACGTGCAACGTAGCGGAGAGTTTCCTGCGCACGCAAAAATAGGCGCCCACTTGTTCCCGTAATTACAGATGCCGAAGCGACAAAGAGGGTGGGCGTAGAGAGCGGCGGCGGCGGCGGCGGTCGGCCACTCGAAGGGGTTGGGAAAGCGCGATATAGAACGCGGCGGAACCGAGAAAGAGAGCGGGAAAACGGCCGGTCGCGGCTTATACTTATGTAGAATGTTAACTAATACCTTCGAGAGATGCCGAACCCACCTGCGTTCAAAGCCGACACCGCTCGAATTGTTTTGCAATAAGGGGACCGTTACGTTCGCGGTTTCACCGCGTTTCTGTATTATCAGAATGCAACCCGCATCGGTCAACACTTCGATAGTTTATTTTAATAATAGGATACCGCGGCTGCTCGGTTACGTTTTCCTCCTTTCGTTTCGTTACGTGACTAAAATCGTACTCGAGCCAGAGCGCGACCGGTAACGGGTTGATACCCGGGGTTTTGATTAATCGTTAAACAAAACACGGTAAATCGCGGAATCAGGATAATTTAATTAGAAGCGGTAATGATCTTTTTCAACGAGGGATGTGTCGGGTCTGTGGAGATTGATTAATTATTACGGTGCGCGCGTAATGAAAGGAATGCGCTCGCTGAAATTGATGGAAGCGTTTAACGTGTCTAACGAATCGGTGAAAGGGAATATTTTCCCGGGCTCGGGGGATATATATTACATACACATAACCGTGAGCAGTTTCCTTTCGCGGGACGAACCGCTCGGGGCCGGCCGAAACCGATTCAGACCGTGACGGGAAATGTCCAGAGTGAAAATGATACCGCGAATTTCGCGCCGACTTTCTTCTCCCCCGCCGCTTTCGCCTGGTCCGTCGAAATCGAAACCCGGTTTGGCATCGTCACCGGTGCCGTCTGTCTTCGCGCGCTGCACCCACTGAATTCCACCGATCGACAGGCCATCGGTACGCGACGTCGCGCACATTTTTATTAGCAGTTTACAGGCCGCGCTACTTGCCCGCGTTCCATCGCGCCGCGGCTTTTCCTGGAACGGACGCCCGGGGAATTTGCATGGAGAACGGAGAGACCCGTTTCGACGGATAAGCCTGCGACGGAGAGGGTACGTAGTACTCGGGCGGGGTTGCGTGCGAATACCGGGGGGGAAAAAACCAGGTCCAGACGTAAGACGAGCCGGCATCCCCGTTGGATCACAGGATCGTACGAATGCGCCCCGACGCCTCGTCGCAACGCGGAAATCCGACGCGACGCGGTAACAACCCTCCGGGGCTAAATATATATTAAACGAGACCGACGACCCTAAACTCTGAGAATTTCCATCGAAGCTCTGAGACATTCGACGAAGCGAGGATTGCGAAGTCAGGAGAACAGAAAAAGACGAGGCACCGATAGTTTACTTTCCATCGTTCGTTGGTAAGTAAATGTGGGACTTGGCGCGACCTTCGTGCGCCGCGGTATTACAGAGTCGCTGAGGAGGCTCTTAATAGGCCTGATAGAGCCACTCAACAGGCGAACGATTTCCAAGCACGACGACGACGACGTATTCGCGGTGAAACACACGCCGGCGCCTAGCTTCCACGAATCGGCGTTGGCCAATTGTTCCTTTCGCCGAGAAAATTGATTTTCCTCGTCGCGAGCCGAGGTTTCACCGGAATGATTTAAATCCGTTGGAACGCGGTTACCGACGGATTCGTAGAAACGCCGGCGATCGTTTCCGTACCGGGAATCCCGTTCCTCAGACGACGCGGAGTCCGTCCGGGAATTTTTCACCGCGCCGCTTACGTAGCGCTTATCGCCGTTTATGTAATTAACGGCATTAAGCAGCTGCCGCGGTTGGCGCCACACGCGTAACACAACGGCCGCGAACCGATATATATACACGCGCCACGCACTTATCTATTATACGCGTGTCATTCCGATCAAAGAGTGCAACGTCTACCATGTAATAAACTACCGATATAGACGGTCGCCGTCGGTCGCGCGTGCAGGGAAATCGTCGTCTTTGAGGAAAACTCGCCGGGCGAACGTGCAAAGACGTTTCGCGCGTATGCATTATGCAAATATTGATATTACAAACGCGATATTTTATGGCTCGGAGTGAGCGCCAACAGGCCGGCACGCGGAAGGTAATTCCTCGACGCGGTTCCGCGGATTACGCGATTTCCTGGTAGGATCTCTCTCGCGTTATCAATTAGTATATTAGTATTAAAGCTGAAGTCGACGGTTCTACGTTCACCGATCAGCGATCGCCTATTTAATGGGCGATTTTCAAGAGGATTTGAAAAACGAGAAATGTCAGACGGACCGCGCGGTCGGTTCTCAGAGGAGAAAGGCGTTGAATCAGAGGGAACGTACGTAAGAGATGCCTGAAGGGCACGATGCCCGCGTAACACGCCACTGGAGTGTATCCCTCTCCCGATCGCGACTGCGCCGCGGCGCGAATGGCAAAAAGGCTTAACCGCATTCCGGCGACCATTTAAACCGCCGCGGCGGGGTCCCACGCTTGACCGCAACCAGCGAGCGACCGAGCGACCGGCCGGCCGGCCGGCTATCGATTGACGTCACTTGGTACCGCGTGTGACCTTCGAGTTCCCGCGCGATTAACCGCGCATGCTCCGACGATCCTACTACTAGTACAGACCGTCTGCTGCTCTGCACCTGCACACCGCCGTTCGAAAGTACACGGACAGTCGATAAAATACATAATTACAGAGCTAATATAGCTTGGAAAAAGCGTGTCGTAATACAAATTAAATATAGAAACTAGACTCGTATTCGCGGAACTTTAAACAAAACTTTTGTTAGTCTTGCTAACGTATTTTTTTTTTAAACGAATGAATTGTTAAACTGATTCGTTTGTAAATGAACTTGAAGTGATTTATGTGTTTCTCTGTTATATGGGAACGCGATACTTTACGAAGCGATCGGAGGACAAAGTGGGTATAATAATTATAATGTTCAGGTACGGGGACTTTCCTCGTTGGAAGGGAATGGAGAGGGATTCTGGGCGCTGAACAGGAAAGGCAGAGAAGAGTCTACCGTAAATCGGCGGCAGTAAATGACCGGTCAGATACCGCAGACGTCACGCAGCGTGGAGCAGCCCCCTAGTTCGCGGCGCGTTGCTCGCATGAAAAAAGACCCGCGCATGCGTCCGCCGTCGTGTTCCTGTACCAGCAACCCTGACTTCTACCTTGTCCCTCGCCGGGAATTGCTCAATTTGAACCGTACTCGGACGAAATCGCGTCCACGACGCTCGACGATATCCTCGACTCTTCAGGGTTGGGAACTTAGGAACGAGACGATAAGCCCGTCGCGCTTTATCACGGACCGGGTAAATAGGAAAAAAAAAAACGAGGCCCGCGTTATCGGTTCGTTGCCTCGTGCGACAGGGAAAGTGCAGGCTAAAAAATAATCGCGTGAACTCGGCGGACACACGAGGAGCCCCTGTGAAGTGCAGAGGTCTCGGTAGATACCAAAAAAACGGGTGGCTTTCTCGCACGAAACGAGGCCAAGCTTCATAATCTTGAATTACGCAAAAGTGAGAGCCGATTACACGCTGTACGGATTCGGATACACCTATCTCGTTTTTACTGTTTCTCGCGCCGCTCGCAATTCGTCCGTAGGCTAATTCCGTTAACGCCGTCTCGGTATACTTCCTTGTCCAAAGGATCACAGGTTAATCCGGGAAAGAAGTTTACGATTATAATTAAACGGCAGAATATGCGCGATCGAACGTTTACGACCTTGAATAGTTCGCGGTTTTTTACATCTTCGCATTTCCGGCATGTTTAATTCTACAGAGCGTACAAAATCCGGAGTCTGTTTTTAATTATGCGATAACCGCGCGAAGGGATTGTTAAATTTCTTCATTCAGCGGGCCGTCTGCGGTCATTTGCGAGAGCCCGTGGGTCCTGACGATTACCAATTACGAATGGTGACACGACGACACGAAGGCCGAATCTGCGTCGTGTGTCCGGTCGCACGCTGCCGACGTCTTCTCGATCCATTAAGCCCCCGGGGGCCGATCAGGAAACAACTTTTATAAGAGGCCCGGGGTAGACGTTCTCCTCTCCTCTCCCGGCCAGGAATTCTCTCACCGGGCCGGGCCGATCGCGCGCGTCCGTTTCATGCACCCGAAGAATTCAATCGCGTCCAGTCGATCAAACGTTCCAATCAATTACTCCCCGGGCTTTCGTCGTCGGATCACGTCGTTAGTTAACGAACGCGATCGCGTCAGAATTGCCGGCGCAATTTCTCGCGATCGGATTAGGTTATCTCCGAACCGATACCTAATTTGGTTAATGAGCGAGCTATAACGTGCACGTTTCCCTCGTGAATATTCAACGCCGCCGTTGCTTAACAAAAACGCCTCGTCTATTTTTCCTCGCGATAAATCCTGTTTGTTATAAAAAGCGTTATGTATTTACGTAACAGGCGACACACCGCCATCCGATTTTCGCTATAAAAGGGGGCCATCAATCAAGAAATGTTATGAATGCTTTCTTCGTGTCGTGTATAAATTATCACATCTTCCAGTAGTCTCGATTCTAATCCATCAATTCTATGCGACTTTGCATATTGCAAGGAAGATTGATTTTTTTCGACAATGCTCTTCAAGATTGTGGACTCCCGTTTTAAAAGACGACGTGTTACCGCGGTTAGTTCGATTTTACATGTAATCGGAATAAAAGGCAGCGGCGCGCCGGGGCCGGAGCGTCGGGTCACGTGCGCGCGCGTTAAGTGTCGACGGCGCACACGTGCACACAAGCGAGTGCACGATGCACGTGTGTATTTACGCGGGTCAGACCCGGAGCGGAGCGACTCCTTTCCTCGTCATGCTCTCCTATCATAAGGAACCGCGCACACGAAGCTAGCGTCGTCGACGCGACGCGACGCGCGATTCGTTTGTATTCGTGCCGTTTCCCGGTATATCTATAAAACGACGCTGGCGAGGATGTCGCCATGTGGCGCAACGTATTTTCAGGTGGCACGAACGGCACACGATTTTCCACGACGACGACGACGACGCCGCGACGAATTATGCGAGTCGCGCCAACGCCGTGTACACATACCCGTTGACCACCGTCTCCCTTACGCTCTCCCGGAATCACTATAGTTAGAACCAGCGGACACGGCACGTGACGGAACGACGACGTCTCCGCTGGGACACGAGGAAGCTACGAGAGCCCCGAAGACAAACCGCTCCTCCGGACAAACCAAATAACCCGCCCGAGATATTCGCGCCTCGGAGAAACTTGTTTACCTTATCCTCTCCTAGATCTCGTACAATAAACTTCAAGAAAAATCCGAAGAATTACGGTTGTTATAAACGAATAAAAAATAAATTCGAGGATTTGTACGACGGACTATATTTGTGAACGTTATTCGAGCGGAATACCCCTCGTATCGTTCGGAAGAAAAATATTGGCGAGAGGGTAAACCGTGAACGAGATAGCGCGGGAGTGAAAGGGTGCATTCGAATGGCCGTCCCTCTATCTGTCCTGCAGATTTGCAAATTTCTGCGAGGAACCGCGCGGGCAGGTTACGCGCGTGTGGGCCGCGCGCGCGGCGCGTCTGAAAAATTACACCCCTGCGAACAAAACCGTCTCTGTTCGGGGACGGATTACCTCGACAATGCGAAAATTGTGCGCCGCGGGAACGACAAAAGGATCGCGCGCGCCTCCCCCTTTGTCCTTGTACCTGGCGGGCGAGCGTCGAAAAATAAAAAAGCCGGGAAAGAGGCGAGGAAAAAATTCGTTTTCCGACGGTGCACAGTAACGCGGATCAAATTGTTTGCGCAAACAGGAGAGGAGACGCGTCCGTCGCGTGTTGAGCGCGCTCTACGTTCGAAAAATTCTCACGGGTCTCGTTCTCTGTCTCCGTCCTTCTTACTTTGCCCCGGTCGGTTACAAAGAATAGAATATAACGAAGAAAGAGTAGCGTCGCCGAGAGGACGGCGTTAGCGTAACGACCTCCGAACTCGCTTCGGAACGAGTTTCTTTTCTCGATTTCGTCGCATTCACCGGCGAATGACGAATAACCGAACACGCGTGATTAGCATACTCATGCGGGCACAGCCGAATTCGGCGAACTGCACTCTGTCCCTCTCGGCGCGGCCGAGGAGAGAGTGCCGGTGCCGTCAATTGCACTCGATTAAGAGGATCCTTAGTCCGACCTTGCCCGGCTCCGTTTAAGAGGGCCACAAAAGAACCGAGATGAATAAACTCGTTGATCCTTCGGCGGATGCGTAAGATAAAACGTATTCCGACTTGACCGCGAGCGGCGTATCCGTGCCGCTTCGATTCCGCGCGAAACTGGCCGATGAGTAGCGCGAGTCATATATGCGGTACATTCTTGTTTAGGGGTTACATTCTCAGTATATTACCGAGTCAATAAGACCTGCCATTAGAAATGTACTAGGAACTTCATCAAAAAGGTGTCTAATTTGTCAAAATGCTATTAACACGTCTTAGAACCTTGATATACAGTGACTCCCATTAATATTCGGACACACTTCGAAACGGTATAAGTTCTTTCAAATGAAGCCGACTAACTTTTTTTTTGTGGGCTTTTAAAAGACTTAGTTTACTATGTAATGTGTAACAAACAGTTAAAATAAATTACTATTCGCCGAAATCTCGAAGAAAAAAGAAAAGGTCATGATGTTTAACTTTTTTGTTGGAGGCTCTAGCAAAAATGTCAAACATTCCGTTTGTAGATCTATATGTTTTATATGAATGTGTAAAGTTTCATAAAAATCCATGAAACCGAAAAAGAGTTAGACATATCGAAACATGTAAAAATTCTTCAATTTATCCCA